>PISX010008252.1:60764-83376 GCA_004024625.1 Mellivora capensis | reverse complement strand
TTTCGAGGTTTATCGGGAGACTGTGGCCGTTCAGTCCCGTCTTCTGGCCCCGCTTCTGGCTCTGGTTCTCTCGCTGTTTGCACCACATCGGCAGGGACTCCCCCGACTCGAGACTCGGACCCTCACCGTCACCCACGAGGGCCGGAATCCACTTCCTCCGAACCCCTGTGGATAGTCTGACTCTTCCCAGACGTCTCGGGTCTTCTTGACGGCATCTGGAGTGGAGAATCCTTTTCAGGACGTCGCCACCGACGTTGCCCCGATCCGCCAGAGGAATCACTAGACAGGCATTTCTTGATAATAAGACTTAAAATCGAAGCGGTTGCCTGATCTGCAGGCTGGCTGTCGTGGCGGCAGGCGTGAACGCAACATTAATCTCATCGTCCGTCTCCGTCCAGGCTCCTGGGCGCCCAGGTGCCCTGCCAGTGAGCACTAATGTCTGCTGGACTTTTTCTTTAAAAAGACTTTATTTATTTGTTTGAGAGAAAAAGCATACGCAGGGGAGCAGCAGAGAGAGAGGGAGAAGCAGATCCCACTGAGCAGGGAGCCCGATGCGGGGCTCGATCCCAGGACCCTGGGACCATGACCTGAGCCGAAGGCAGAGGCTTAACCCGCTGAGCCACCCAGGCACCCCCGAGCAGTAGTTTTGGCAGGAGATCTCTTGTTTTCTGAGCAGCAGGTCTCAACAGCGGGCTGGAAATATTCAGTAAACCGTGTCATCGGGGCTTTGAGGTTCCGCTCGTGGAGCGCAGGCAGAGTAGAGGCAGGAGGACTGTAGGGGCCCGGACTTTCGGGAGGGTAAGTGAGCGCGGCTTCCACTCCAAGTCACCAGCTGCGTCGCCGCTAACAGGAGGCTCAGCCCGGCCTCCGAAGCTTAGACGACAGGCACTGGGCTCGCCTCTCTAGCTGCGGAAGTCCTGGATGGCCCCTGGATGGCTCGCTCTTCTGGAGAACGCGCTCGGCCTCTCCATCTGCAGGGCGGGCTCCCCGCGCTCGGGTCGTTACGGAGCCGGCCGCTTGCCTTAAGCCTCCCGAGCCCACCTGTGCCGCCTCCAGTCTTGCCCTGTGCAGGCTCGTCCCCTCTCCGCCTCCAGGGGACTGAAGAGTCGGGGCCTGGCGCTGGCCCAGGCTTTGGCGGGAGGGAGTGTTGTGGTTCGATCTCCTCTCCGGACCACTCAGCCTTTCTCCAGTCGGCGCAAAGGCCGTCTCGCTTTCTTACCATCCCTGTGTGCGCTGGAGTGGCACTTTTAATTTCCTTCGAGGACTTTTCCTTTGCATCCACGGCCGGGCCCACTGTCTGGTGTCAGAGGCCAAGCTTTCGGCCTCTCTCGCCTTCCACGTGCCTTCCTCGCCGCACTCGCTTCCAGCTTTGACGTGAAGCGCGCGACGGCGGCTCCTCCCTCACCGGACACCATGTAGGGACCACCACAGGCTTGTCCAACTGGCCCAATTCCAACGCTGTTGTGTCTCAGGGACCAGGGAGGCCCGAGGAGAGGGGGAGCGAGGGGGACGGCTGGTGGGGGGAGCCGTCAGGACACACACGACATTGATGAAGTTCATGGTCTTCCGTGGGCGTGGTTCGCCGCGGCCGGAAGCCATTGCAACAGGAACATCGAAGATCACGGGTCACCGACGACCGTAATGGCTCAAAGAATAAGAAAAGTTTTGACGTGTTGGGAGAATTACCAAAGTGTGACCCGGAGACGTGAGCGGGTGCGGGTGGAAAAATGGTGCCCACAGAGGTGCTGGCAGCAGGGGTGCCAGGAGCCTTCCGCCGGCGCGGAGCGCAGTGTCTCTGCAGGACAAGACGTCCGCCTGCTGGCAAGGCGGCTGGGTGAGCGTCGCGCTCTGGGACCTCCACCCCTGTGGGTGCGTGTGGGGCCCGCTCCGGCCACGGCCCGGTCGTGTGGTCAGCACCTCGGACGCGTGTTCCTTCGGGGCCATGGTTTGCTCTAAGCGTGGCTCATTCTCGTTAGCGGTGACGCCGTGTGCGGGACCTCCGTCCTTTGAAACGGTGGATGCTTGCCTTACAGCCTAGCACGTGGTCGCGTCTGGTCCCCGGGGCCCGTGAAAGGAGGGTTTTCTGCACACGTGTGTGCGTGTCCCTCAGGCCAGGCTCCTCGCGATGCTTGCTGAGTTCGGTTTGGCTCGTTCTGCCTCCTGAGGACACATGAGGACCCCCACGGTGACGGTGGGTCCGCCCGTAGCGTGGTTGGGCTTCTCTCTGACCGGGCACGCACAGACGTGGGCTTGTTGCTGGCGGGCAGCCCGGCCCTCTGGTGCACAAGGAGCCGTCTGCCCTCGACCCCGTGGTGCCCGCCCAGCTCCGCCCACTTCCTCCCCGCTGGTGCGGCCACACCGTGCGCTTCCTCCTCGGCGGACCTGAAGGTCTTCTGTGTGTGCAGGACGTTCCCCGGTGCAGAGCGTGTGCTCCTACAAACCAGCGTGCCGTGTCCACCGGGCTCGCGCGTGCGTCCGAGCCCGCACCGTCGTAAGAGCGGCCTCGGTGCCCGCACACGTGGTGGGAAGACCGCAGAAGCAGTCCGTCCCGTGGGGAGCCAAGACCTCTTGGCTTAGTAGTGAAGCCGACTGTGCGGAGAGCTCCGTGGGCGCCAGCCGAGCTCCATGGGGAAGCGCTCTGCCACCCTGGGAGCCTGCAGCCCCGAGACCCTTGCTGTGGGCCTCTGCAGACCCCTCCGCGGGGCTCCTGCTGGGGGATGGCAGCCTGGTGCTCACAGGACGGCCTGACTGCCCCTCCACCAGCCTGGGTGGGTATCCCTCCTGCCATGCTCAGCATCGCATCTTTGGCCTCTGAGTCGGGGCTGCGGGGCTCAGGGAAGCCAGCGGGTCCAGCCCCTGTCCTGTTGCTTCGGACCGGAGCTGTCCACACAGCGCTGGGGGCCAGCGCGGTCCTTGCCTGGTGGTGAGCCTGTGCAGTGTTGCCCTCTTGTCCCCGGAGATTTCCTTCTCTCTTGGCGCTGGCGGGTTGACGGTATTTCATCTCCGTCCTGTCACCTGTGGCGCTCTCGGGGCACGTTGCCGTGGGTCCTGCACACACTGTCGAAGGCATACTTGGCGCGTCTCTGATGTGTTGGGGCTCCTCCCGCCTCCTGTGGGCGTTGTGCCTTCCGTGCCTGCTGCTGCGTCCGCCCTGCTGGGTGCTGGTGCCCCTCCTGCCCCGTGTGCACGTGGTGCGCAGACCCGTCGTGGAGAGGTGCTCGTGGGGGCCCCGGCCGGGTGCCGCACCCCCTGCCAGGTTTGGGTGCAGCCTGGGAACGGAGCTTCCGGAGCTTCCGTTGGTGTAGGTGTATTAGGTGCTGCTTGCCGCTCGTAGGAAGCGGGAGAGCTGGGAAGCGAGCCGCCTGACAGCGTAGGCCCTGGTCGAGGTTCACACTCACGGGGCTTTGCCACGTCCCGGCCTCTGTCCTGAATGGCGCTGCTGCCCACACCTTTCCCAGCCTGTCTCTGGTTATTTGGCAGCGGACTCCAGCTGTGGTTTGCAAGCAGGTCAGCGAGAGACCCTGCGGGCCCCGTGTCCTCGCTCTGGGTGCGTGCGGAGGGCCCGGCAGGTGCCCCGCAGAAGGCAGGAGCTGGTGACCCCGGGCCGTCAGCATGGAAGGTGACTGCCAGGCTGTGTCGGTCTCTCTCGTCATCTTTCCTAACTGGGGCCTTTGCAGTTTCCGTCTGTCTTTGGAGTCGTGACTCGATGGGTCCTCTTACTGGGAGACGCTCGTGTTCTCTCCGTGTGTCTGTCTGCTGCGTACACGGGGAGGGGGCAGCACCGGATGCGCTGGCCGTCAGTGCGCTGCCCGCCGAGCGTCTGCGCTGACGTGGGCCTCACCGGTCAGGGAGGTCGCGGTCCTGGGGGCCAGGCCGCCGCTCTGCCCTGGGGCCTGTGCTGTGGGGGGGGCACCACGCGGCCCGCCCGGTAGGGGCTTCCTTTCCGGCTGCCAGCCGCGGCCGAACATGTCGTCCTCCGGCGGCGGCTGCTGGTGGGCGTGTGCCGCGAGGGGCGCCTGGGCAGCCGGGGAGTGTGCTCACGTGAGCACGGCTGAGCCGTTCGCCTGCCGCCCGTGGTCCTGTGCGCGCAGGGCCGCGCGGTCCTCGGCGTCCACCGTGTGTGCACTTGGGCCGTCGGGAGAGCCCGTTCCTGGGGGGCGCCCGCCCGCTGTGCCTTTTGCATGAGTGTTTTGAGAAGTTGAGCTGCCATCCCGTCCCTGCTTGGTCGATGTCCTTGCACATCCCGGGCCCGAGTCCTTGCTTGAACACACGCACTGTGGTCCTTTCCGCAGCTGATGGCTTTTCACGCTCCTGTCTCTTAAGGCATAGAAGTGTCCGAATTTCAGTGAAGTCCGGATACGTTGGTTTTTTATGGTTGGGGGGTTTTGTGACTTAAGAAGTCGTGTCTCCTCCAAGATCTGAGGGGACCTCCCGTGTTTGCGCCCGGAGGCGTTGTTGTTTTCTGGTGTGCAGTTAGGGCTGGGCCTACCGCGGGCCGGTCTCGTGCAGGTGGCAGGAGGTTGGGGTGAGGTTTCCATTTCTCGGTGCGCAAGTCCAGGTGTCCCGCCCATCAGCAAGGCCGTCCTTTCCGCAGGATGCTGCACTGGTCCCTTTGTCCGCGGTGACCATATGTGGGACCGTCGACCCCGGCCTGTGCAGAGTCTGGTGTCTCGGCAATGGCGCTCTGTGGGTCTGCGTGTGCCGAGGCCGGTGCGCTCGCCTGGGCCTCCCACGTGAGGCGCTCCGCTCTGTCCCCCTTCAGCCCGGTCTCGGCTTCTCTGGCTCCCTTGTGTGGCCGAGTGTGGCAGTCGGCTGTGACTGTCCACAGGGAGACTTGCGCAGTTTGGTTAGGACCGGCTGGTGCAGAATGGCTCCATTTCCTTAGAAATGTGGTCGCCCGTAGCTGCGCGCCGTCGGCAGTCCCGTGGTCTGTGACCGCCGTTACTCCTGACCCTCCCCATCTTCACGCTGTCACTCATGTCCCGGGCTCTGCGCGTGCTCCTGCCGTGTGCGTGTGCCTGTTCTCCCCGGCGCCGTGGGGCAGGGTGGTGACCGTGTGTGATCTTGGCCGGCTCCTGACCTTGGCGTGACAGTGGCCACTGGCCTGTTGTCCACAAGCCTGATGTTAGCATTTCGTCACATGTCCCTGTGGGTCTGTTGAAGTCCTGGTGTGGGTTTTCTTTTTGTCTGGTTGCTGTGGTGAATTGCCCTGATTCTGTGAATGTTAGGCTCCCCTCTTGCTTCTGGGACAAGCCCCCTGGGGCCACGGGGCGCCCTTTCTGCTGTCTGTAAGGGCCCCAGCGCCCTCCTGGACGTGGGGGAGAACACGAGGCCATCTGGGCCTTCGTCTGGGCCTTCAGTTTTCTTTCTTAAGTCTAAAGGTGGGAGGTGCAGCTTCTCAGATGGGACGCCCTTTCACAGGGTTTTAGCGGGACCGCCTCGGCTTTCTCTCCCCCTTGTGGGATTTGGTGAGATGTCCTTTTCAGACTCAGGCTGTTGTCGGGGTCGCTGGTAAGGCCCTGTCCTGGGCTCCGGGGCCTCCTGACTCGGGAGGACGGCCTTCTTCACCCCCGACCGTGCTGATCTGTGCTCCCCCGTCCCCCTCAGGCGGTCTCGCTGGGGGTGGATCAGGTCGGCAGCTGTGTTCGCCCTGGCAGAGCATCCGCTCGTGGCCTTCTGTCCTGTTTGCTTCCACCTGTTGGAGTCTTCTGTCCCTTATTCCTTCCCTCCGACATTTCCGGCTGCCTGTTCCTCTTCAGCTTCTTGACTTGGAAGATCTGGCCCGTTTCAGGCCTTCTCGTTGTGGTTGCGACGTCTGCGTGGATGGCCGGGGGCTCTGCTCAGCCGGGACCCTCAAGCTCAGAGACCGCGCTTTCTCCTTTTCGTTCTGTGGCCTTCTTCATGCTTGATTTTAAACTACCTCTGGTCTCCCGGCGGAGTTGCCGAGCCGGCCCCTGGAGCGCGCCCTCGACCAGCGTCCCGAGTGCAGGTGTCTCCCACGGCCCGGCTGCCGGGCGGCTGCTCGTCCTGGGGGCTGCAAGCCGCCTCGCTGTCCTCCGCCTCCTCCCGTCCTCGACCATTTCTCCCTGGGCACATTTGAGCAGTCCTGGCCGTGGATTTGGGGCGATCCCTTGTCTTTGCCCCACATCAGGGTGTACGGGGCTCCCGTGCCTTGGCACTGGTGACCCAGCCTTGTGTGCTGCCACTCCCTCCCTTCCCCGTGCCGTGCTCCTTAGAGAACGGTCCCTGAGACGGGCGGGCTGGGGCTGCACCACGACTGGCAGAGCCGTGGGGAGACGGGTCACGCTTCTGCCCCGAGTGTGGCGCTGCTCCCGCGGCCTCGCGGTCCACCTTCCTTCTGCCCCACAGTGCTCGCGCCTGTGTCCCTGCCCTCAGTTCTGCGTGCGGGTCGAGTCCTTGCTCCGCAGGACTGGGGTTTCTCCCTGTGGCCTCCCGCTGTCCTTATGCTGTGTCCTTGTTCTTCCTGCTAACCCCCTGCAGGCGTCTGGAGGGGGGTCTCCGCGGCAGCTGCGAGCCTCCCTGTGGACCCGCCGGTGGCCGCTCCTCCTCTGCCCGAGTCCAGTGGCCTTTACCTGTGTCTGCTCGGCCCTTCGCTTGGTTTTGAGTTTTGTTTTGTTTTTAAGTAGGCCCCCCACCCAGCGTGGGGCTTGAGCTCACGACGCTGAGATCGAGACCTGAGCCGAGGTCAAGAATTGGACACTCCGCTGACGGAGCTGCCAAGAAGCCCCTAATTTTGAGTTTTATCTTATTTTTTATTTTTTTAGAGCAATTTTTTTAAAACATTTTTGTTTATTTATTTGAGAGAGAGTGAGAGGAAGAGAGATCACAGAGGCAGAGGGAGAAGCAGGGTCTCCGCCGAGCAGAGAGCCCGAGGCGGGGCTCGATCCCAGGACCCCGGGACCGTGACCTGAGCGAAGGCCGAGGCTCAACGCCTGAGCCCCCAGGCGCCCCACTCTCGATACATTTCCGTGGAGCGGCATCTTTTCTGATATTCTGGAGGGCGACATGGGCTTTGAAAGCATTTCCTGTTACCGGCAGCTTGTGGAGCCTGGACTTTGCCTGCCTTTTGTTGCCTTTTCCCACGAAGTCTCTGATTCTCGGTGTCCCTCTCACGTCTGAAAACAGGCTTCTGTCGCAGGTGCCCCTGGAGCCGGTCAGGGGAGTCGCTGTGACACGTGGCCTTGCCGGGGCACCATGCTGTCCACTGCGCTGGCCGGACCGTGGGGCCCGGCTGGTGTCACAAAGGCCCTCCCGGTCTGGGGTGTTGTGGGGGGGTGTCCTGTGGACGGAGGGCCTGAGATGCGAGCGGTTCTGCCCGAGACCCATCTTCTGCGTGTTCCTGGGGCACTTTCCCGGCCCTGGCCCTGCTCTGCGGTCATTTTGCTGCCCTCGCCGTGGCTGCGGGCCTGGAGGATGCTGTTCAGCCACTGGCTCGAGTGGAAAGACGGGCCTGAAGGCAGCTGTGTGCTGGCGTGCGTGCTCTTAGCACCCGTGTGGGGACGGGCCCGAGGACAGTGAGCCACGGCCAGTGAGTCAGCCATCCGTCCCGCAGGAGTTTCTACTCCTTAACAGCGTTGCGTGCCCGGAAGTGCGTGCCCGCGCCCCGGGACTCTTCAGTTTGCCTGCTGGGCTGGCTGACCCCGCACACAGCAAACTCTCACCTGGAGGGTGTGGCTGGCGGGGCGGGGGGGCTGCTGCCAGGCACGGGTCTCTTTCGGGGTGATGAAATAGTCTGAATTGTGGTGAATATGCAAAAACTGCTTTTTTAAAGATCCTATTTTACAGGTAGAGGGCGTGGGCGTGGGCACGCACAGGCAGGGGGAGCAGCGGGGGCTGGGGGAAGCAGGCTCTGCCGAGCAGGGAGCCTGACACAGGCCTCCACCCCAGGACCCCAGGATCATGACCTGAGCTGAGGGCAGATGCTCAACGGGCTGAGCCCCGCAGGCGCCCCTAAAAATACTGAGTTGTGTGCCTAAAGTGGGCAGATTTTAACAGCGTGTGGACTATACACAATAAAGATGTTGTAAGATAACTTACTGCAGTAATTCCGAGCCCCCAAGCCACCAGGGAGCCCCTCTTTGTTCCAAGAACTCCCAGGCCAGTGGGGAGCCTATGCTAGGCCCCTTTGTGTCCAGTCAGGGCCGTGGCTCTAGGGACGGTGCCTCCGCCCGTGTCGGTTCAGCCGCCTGGAGGGCTCCAGGCTGGACAGGGGCGCTGACCATGCGGTCCCCCGGCTGCCGGTACCCTGGGGTGCTGGCTCCCCAGGTGCCCGCCTGTGGCTGGCGGGCATTGTTCGCCGTGCGTGTGGGGCGGGCAGGCCGGGCCGTGGGAGCTGAGAAAGCCCACACCCCCCGCCTTCCCTAGCCTGCTGTCCTTGTCAGAGAGCACTAGCCTTCGGTGGGTGACACGAGTCCCTGGCTGCTTTCCCTGGCTCAGCTCAGGGGGGCTTTTGCCTGGAGAACATGGATCTGGGGAGCGAGAGCTGCCGGGTGGCGTGGAGAGTCTGTATGCTGGGGTCCAGTGTGGTAGCCGGGAATGGGGTGTGGACGGGCACTTACACTGCGGCTCTGGTGGGCCCTGACATGGGTGTCTGGCTTCCTGGTTCTGTGCCGCTTGGCACGTGGCCTGCGGCGACGCCCTTGTCCACACACGCAGATCGTCTGTGTCCCCTCCTCTCCCGGCTTCTGGGAGGCGCTTACCCAGGACCGGGCGTGTGCACATCATGTCCCGGAGTCCACTCATGTCCTAGCAGCCCCTTCCCACCCCGCCTCTGCCAGGTGCTGCCCCTGCCCTTGGGGCCCCAGTGGGCTGGAGCCACAGCTCTTGGCAGGGGGGAGGGCTGGCGTGGGGGCCACCGGCCAGGACGCACGCAGGGCCCTGCTGGGAGGGCTGGGGGCCACAACTCAGGCTCCCGGGTGCCGGAGCAGGAGGCACTCAGCTGTGGGGCCGTGGCCATCTGGCCGTGTCGTGTGTCCCTGTCAGGAGGCCACGTCTGTGTGGAGCACGTGGCGATACTCAGTGGCGAGGAGTGGCTCCCGGCTGGCCGACACGCGGCCGTCTGCCGGCCCCGGAGCTGCCGGGGTGAGGAGAGGAGTGGAAGTCATGGGCCCTGGTGCCCGCACACGAGGCTTGGGCCCCATGAGAAGTGGACCTGACGCCGCAGAAGGGGGCGGGCCGGCGTGCGTCTTTGGTGCCGGGAGCCGGTGGTAATGTCTCGTGTTGTGTCCTAGGGAGACGCCAGATCCACCACCTGGGGAGCCAGCTGCAGCTCAACCAGCACTGCCTGGACACAGCCTTCAACTTCTTCAAGATGGCCGTGAGCAAGCACTTGACCCGCGGCCGCAAGATGGCACACGTGATCGCGGCCTGCCTCTACCTGGTGTGCCGCACGGAGGGCACCCCGCGTATCCTTTGCCTCGGGCTCCTCGTGTGGGGCAGCTCTGTGCAGGTCCCCCCGACGCTGGGCTCAGTCGCTGCTGTGACCCGCTGTCTGTGTTCCCTTCTGGCCCTGGGGACCGACTGTCGCAATGGATGCCGTGGCCTTTCACCAGCTGGGAACTGGGCAGCCGGGCGCCCGGCCCCTGTGGCCATTGGGGAGGGCACGGCGCACTCTGCCTGAGGCTGGCCACTGTCCTGCCGTCCTCCTGCCCCCCTCCCACTGTCCGCCAGCCCTTCTTGGAGAGGACGGGGGTCTGTTCCACTGTTGTGGTTGGGCTGCCGGCCCTCTTGCACGGGCCTGGCAGGCCGTCCCGTGCGCCCCCCTGGGAGAGCCTTTGGGGCTTTCTCACCCTTCGCCTGGGCTACTCTCCCTCTGCACCTGCTCTGTTTTCTGCCGTGTCCTGGGTTCTGTTCACCTCTCTGACGTGGGACCCCTGCTCCTGGCCCCATGTCCGTGTTCTGCATCGCGCGGCCTCCAGTGGTTTTCTGCAGGTGGTCTCCTTTCCGCCTGTGCTCTCGGGGCTGGGCCAGTGGACCCCCGGCTGCACTGGCTTCCAGGATGTGGACAGCGGTGCCCACAGTCCTCTGTCGAGCAGCTGGGCGCCCTGACCCTTGGCCCTGCGTCTGTGGTGGCTGTGCTGTTCCCTGGAGGCCCCGCCATGGCCTCTCGAGCTGCTCATGTTTCCTCCCTTGGTGTCACTCTGGCTCACAGCGCGGCCATCTGCCTTCTCGTGTGTACTTTCTCCTCACTCCCACTTCCCTTTTACTGCGGGGGAGTCTGTCTCCCGCCACGTTTTCACTTCTGCTCCCGCGCTGGAGGAGCTCTGTGGCCTCTGGTGATGTCCTGTTCTGGGGACGTGGTGCCCATGCTGCTCTTGGGGCCACAGCCGCCCTCTGGGTGCCTCTCGCGGCGTCTGTGTCCCACTCACAGGCTGTCCTCACTGGCCGTGGCTCCTGTAGGTACGTGTGGGCCACTGGAAGGGTCTTGGTAGCAGGGTGCGTGGCTAGACATGTTGGCTGCCCTTCCGGTTGGGCAGTCCTCCATACGAGAATCTTTCATTAAAATGTAAGATTTTGGAAACCTGGGATTTGAGCACGAAATGCCTGACGCAGGTGAATGCTGGAAGCAGGCGTGGGCTTCGGGTTCCTGTCATTGCAGTCCACCAGACGCTGTACCCGGATGCACCTGCCTTGCCTCTGTTGTGCTCTGTTCCCCCCAAAACCCGTGTGTGGTGCTGATGTCCCTGAGCAGGTGCACGGAGCTCGAGGGTGGGCTGGCACTGCCCGAGTTCCCAGGAGTGCCGGGGAGCTGGACACGGTGCGCCGGCCAGGCTCTGGAATCTGGCCGGAGAGTGGGGGCTCAGAGCAGAGGCTCCCGTGGGAGAAGTTGGTGTAGACAAGCCGCCCATCTCGCTGGCCACGGCAGGAGCAGTGCTGTGCCTTGTGCGCTGCGGCGGGAGGGAGAGGGCATGGCCCCTGGGGGACCCTTTCTTACTACGGCAGAGTTCCCCCGAAGGGGTGGCTGGACAGGGACCAGGCCCAGAAGGGTCTTGCTGTCCCTGGACAGAAGCATCAGGGGGCAGCCAGACAGCCCTGTTGTTGCCAGGCGGGCCCATGTGCACCCGCGGGAAGGTTCTCGCTGCCACTGGAGCCTGTGGCGTTCACGGGGTCCTGCCGAGCTGCCAGTAGGCCTGAGCCTGGAAGCTGTGTGTGCGGGGAGGCCGCCGTCGCCTGCGACTGGTCACCACCCCCGGGGGCCTAATTGGGAGGGACAGATGTGCCCGGCACGCTACTACCTGCAGACCCTTCTGCTCTAGGCTGGCACACGTCAGGGCTGGCCAGTGTCGCCGGGCCCCAGGAAGTTGCAGATTCAAAGACCATGCACTGATGTGTTGGCCAACTGGGGGTTTCTGGACCCTGGGGGCTGTTGGCCAGCATGTCCATCCTGCCCTGACCGGTGTGTGTGGCTGTGTCTGGGGTCGAGGTCTGGGCCAGGTGTCTGTGCGGCGAGTAGCCTCCCTGCCTGCTGCGGCCATCATGGTGGGCCCTTCCTGTGGGCTGAACTCCGAGGGCCACCTTCGTGTTTGGTCCTGGTCCTTTACAGCTCACGTGTGCGCTTGTTTTTCTGCCCTGGTCGTGGAAATGCTCTTGTGGGGTCCCTTCCAGAAGCTTTTAGTTTTACAGGTCCCCTCGGAATTTGGGGTTTCCGAGGGGTGGGCTTTGCTGCTCTCCTAGGTGCCCCCTCCTCGGGTGTGTGCGCCGTCCTCGGCCCCCTGTTCTTCTCTGGAAGCTTTTGAACCAGGTTGTCGATTCCTCTGAGAAGCTTCGCGGGATGTTTGGATTGGGTTTATGGACCCATTTGTGGGGAATTGAAAGTGACATTGCTGTGAGCAACGCCAAGTCTTCCCGTCGGTGATTGCGGCTTCCTCCCGGTGCCTCCCGCTCGTGGCGACGCTGTGTTACTAATGACGCGGGGGCCTCTGCCGTGCTGGGTTAGCTTGGTTCCCCAGAGTGCGCTCCGCACGAGCGCAGACGGCCTCTCGGTGACGCGCACAAGTGCGGTCCGGTTTCCCACATTGATGTCACGTCCCATGCGACGAGAGTCAGTAGTCAGTCCTGCTGTCTGAGTGCTGGGGTCTCGTCTCCTTGGCGAGCGTGCGTGCGGCCCGCTGTAGTGCATCCCTTCCCGCCTGTGTGCCCGTCACTGTTCTCCTTGCCCGCCTGCACGCCCGTGTGGCTGCGTGGTGTGTGCCAGGGACGGCGCTGTCCACACCCGGCGTGCCAGGCCACGGCTCTGGCAGGCGCCCTTCATCGGCCAGAGCACGTCCTCTGTCCTGCTGCCAAGGGCTCTTGTCAGGACGGCCGTGGGTCTCGGCGCCTGGACCGCCTTGCAGGCTCCGCCCCATCACTGCCACTGTGGTGAGCCGCGCTGACCTTCAGACGCTGCAGCAGCCCTGGCTGTGATGTGTCCTTTCTGCAGGCGCTGCCCGCGTGTGTGCCGGCGTCCTGTGGGGGCTCGTGCGGTCGGCCCGTGCTCCTTCCACATCCTTGTCGAGGCGACACGGCACCCGCGGGCTCGGAGGCCGTTGGCACTGTTTCTTCCTTAGACGGCTGGGCCTTCGGCGGCGTCCTTGTGCGAGTGTCGTGACTGTGGACTGTCCTTCGGCCGCGCAGACGGCAGCAGGCCTTGGGCCGGCTGTCAGCTCTGCGCAGCCTCACCTCGTTTGTGCGGCTGCAGACCCCGCGTGTTGACCGAGTCCTCGGTCGGTGGACACCGCCGGCTCTAGGAGCTTCTTTCCGGGTGATGGCTTCATGGAGATGAAGCGCACATTCCGCACAGCTGACCCGGTGCCGTGTCGCCTGGGAAACAGCCGCAGCCCACGGTCCATCCGTCTCCACGGGTCTGTCCGTCTCCGTGGGTCCGTCCGTCTCCACGGGTCTGTCCATCTCCGCGGGTCCGTCCGTCTCCGCGGGTCCGTCCGTCTCCGCGGTCTGTCTGTCTCTGTGGGTCTATCCGTCCCTGTGGGTCTGTCCTTCTCCGTGAGTCTGTCCATGTCTGTGCTCCAGTTGTGTCCACAGGTCCGTCCGGCTCCGCGGTCTGTCCTGGGCGTGGCAGGGAGCTGCAGGCCTTTGGGCTGTGTGTGAGGCTTGTGTGTGGACGCAGCCTGCGTGTCCGAGCGTACGTCCCTGGTATGGAGTAGCTGGTCAGAGGCAGGTGCGTGGTCAGTGTGACAGGAAGCTGTGGCCTGTGTTCCATGGTGGCCCAGCCAGCAGGTGTGTGGGTTGGGGTGGCCCCCGCCCCTGGCAGTGTTGGGAGCTGTGGGGGGCATCTCGTTTGCGTTTCCAGGGTAGCTCATGAAGGCGAGTTGTTCTCACGTGCTCGCGAGCTCCGTGCTTCTCCTCCAAGTGTCTGTTGGAGGCTTTCAGCCGTTACTTGGCTTTTACTTTATGATGATCATCTGAGCAGACTTCATGTTTTAGAGCAGTTCCAGGTCAGAGGCAAGACTGGCGCGGCCTCCCCCACGTCCCCCGACCCCGTGCGCACCCACGTCGGCGCACTGTGCGGCCCACGGGGCGCCTGCCCGCCCTATCCCACCTGTGCCCGTGGCATCATGCGGAGGCCTCACCGCCCCGAGGGTCCCCTGTACTCCCCTCTCCGTCCCTGGGCCCAGCCCCGCCCTGCCCCCCGGTAGCCCCGACACATCTGCCGTCCCTGGAGCTCTGTCTCTTGGCTGCGTCTTGCACATCTGTCCCGGCTACGCGGGTTCCTGCTCGCTCCTGTGGGACAGCTCCTGTGACTTCCCGGCCGGCTCTTCTCTCTGCACGTGGTCCCAACACCCCCCCCTCCCCAACAGCCAGTCTGTACCAGGGCCCTGTCATCTGGTGGTGACCCTACTGCCCGAGGGCATGCCTTCAGAGGCAGCGAGAAGCAAGCCTGGCCCTCAGTCCAGGCCCTGGGAGGTGGTGGTGGGGTGTCCAGGACCTCGTGGGGCTGTGGCATCCGGGGCCTCTTTCGTCCTCTGTGCGTGGGCCTGGGGTCTCTCTCCCGACATGTGGTCTGGCTCTGATCTCTCTCCGTGACCGTCTCAAAGGCACAGCAGACCCGTGAGTGATGGGACATTTCAGTGCACTTGACCGGGTGCCTTCCTCGGCAGCTGATGTCCTGTGTTTTGTGTGTGTCCATCTGGGTTCCAGGTCACGGAGGACATGATCTGGTTAGTCTTTAATCATCTGCTGAAGAGTGAGGACAGGTCCCATGCCAGAGTCCCCACAGCTGTCCCCTCAA
Organism: Mellivora capensis; assembly: GCA_004024625.1. Classification (NCBI taxonomy): domain Eukaryota; kingdom Metazoa; phylum Chordata; class Mammalia; order Carnivora; family Mustelidae; genus Mellivora; species Mellivora capensis. The sequence goes on along the minus strand of PISX010008252.1, from coordinate 69,131 downwards.
ACACCAGCACCATGGAGGTGCTGCCAGGCACCAAAGGTGACTAGCTACGTGTCTGTCCCCCAGGAGCCACGCGTCGTGGCCCCGTGCAGCGCCCGGCAGGCTCTCAGTAGCTGCCCGAGGGATGGAGTGAGTGTCCTGGGCTCCTGGGCTGTGTCCACGGGGGGCAAGGGTGCTCTGCGAAGGGCGACTTCACTGGCCCCGGGGTGTGGTTCCCAGGCTCTGGTCGCCTGCCGCCGGCCCCTCACCCGTCCAGGGAGACCCAGCGCCGAGCTTGGATTCGCAACGAGGTGCTGTGGCCGGGGGCTGGGTCTGCGCCTCGGGAAGCGGTTGGGTCCTGGAGCCTGGGGGCTCGGGTGCAGACGTTCCTTGACTCCCGCCACAGACATGCTCCTTGACCTCAGCGACCTGCTTCAGGTACCCCAGTTTCCCACCTGAGCCCCTTTCCCACGGGGGCTGGGGCTGTGCTCCACAGCCTGGAGACCGGCCCTCAGAAGAGAGGACACACAGGGCTGGGGGGCAGTAAACATGGGGTCACCGTGCTGTCCTGGGGGCCGGGCGGCCTCGGCCTCAGAAGCAGTGGAAAGACCCAGGAGAACTTGGTCTGAGGGACGGAAGATGCTTTAAAAGAAAAACAGAGCACTCAAACGCATGTTTCTTCAACAGTATAAAAGCCCACGTTGTCATCTACTTAGGGACCCTATGTGGGTACCAGGAAAGCATTTTGCGTTGCTTCCCTGGTTTCCAAGCTACTGAAGGTGATAGAAGGGCCTAGCATGGGGGCCACCTGAGCGGACGGGACACTCACGGGGGTGGGGTCATCGAGGTTCTGCCTGCATCCTGTCCCTGGGGACAGCACTGGGGCAGGCGGGGGGATCACTCCACAGAGGGCTCGGAAAGAGCAGGGGGGCACGGAAAACAGACGTGACCACCATGTGAGGGTGTGTGTGAGACCCACAGAGATCCCGTGCCGTTGAGGAAGGCTTGGTCAGGCGGGGGTGCCCCACGCGCCACAGGGCCCCCGCGCTGACAGACTTGCCTTCCGCGTAACCAGAGGCTGCCCGTGTGTGTGTATAAACAGCATCTCTTGGGAGTCCTGCTGAAGCAGTCTGCGACCTGTTGGAACGGGGGAGCCCAGCACTCCTCACGCCGTGTCCCTTCCTGGACTTCCCAGCAAGGACGGAGGGAGGCTGGTGCGGGGCTCCCAAGGGCTGACACAGGCTCAGAGTTCAGTTCCCATTGAGCACCCCCTGGGAGGAACTGGGGGGGTCCTGACACCCCATGAACTTGTGGCTGGCACAGGGGCACTCGGCTGTCTTTGTGCAGAGCCCACCTGCCCGGTGGACAGGAGCGGGAAGACTGGCCAGCCACAGCCAGCCGTGACTAGCCGCCTCCACGGAGACTAGCCATAAACCAGGGAGGGGTCCTCAGTGTCCGTGTCGCTGCTTCTAACGCCTGCCGGTGGCCGTCAGCGTCTCTGGCAGCAACCCTGCGCGTTGTCCAAACACGGCCTTGCAAACGTTTGACTTTGCAGAGAGCCCTTCTCTGTCACATCCAGGTCTCCGTCTGCTGGGCCATGGTCAGGGAGGTGGGAGATGTGAAGGGGGCGGTGGGTCAGGGTGCTTCTGCTGCAGTGGGGAGGGGCAGGTGAGGGCCACCCTGGTCCCAACGGGCATGAGGCTAGGAGGGTGCAGGAGCTCGGGGTGCCGCTAGGAGACGCTTCCACACGCACACACACCAACGCTCACTGTGCGTGCACCCTGGTGCGCAGGCCAGGGGCAGACTGCTTTCAGAAGGCAAGGTCTGGGAGCCACCAGCCCTGTGAAGGGGGCTTGGAGAAGGAGGCCTGGGTGTGAAGTGCAGCGCCCCCACCCCCGCCATCTCTGGAGGGACCTGGGAGAGCCACAGACACCTGTCCGTGCTGCCTGGGAGCCCCTGACGGGCGCTCTTGACTCTTCTTCCTGGTCTTTTCTGGTGGCTTCCTGGGCACGAGGCTAAGGGGCCCTCATTTCAGGAACTCACAGGCCAGGCTTTATGGGGCAGAGGAACTCTATGGGGAGACCAGCGGCAGGGGGCCAGGGCCAGGACACCGAGGCCTGCAAGTCCCAGGGGCAGGGGCCAGGCCTCTCTCCAGCTTGGGCTAAAGGGGCTAAGCCCAGGCTTTTCCCAACTGTGCACCTCATCCACATGGAACAGCTTCTCCCATGCCTGCCATCAAACACGGCTCAGAAGCCCCTTACCCACAGGCCCTTGACCAGGCCTTCATGTGGCCTGGGACCGCATGAAGCCCCAGGCTGGCCATGCTGGTGGTCTGCACCCCAGAATCCTAGACCCTGTGTCCACCTGCCAGGAATCTGGCCAGGCGGTGGACTCCACAGCAGCTTTGGACTTGATGGGAGCAGTTGGGGGCAGGGGCAGCCCGAGACCTGCAGAGAGACCCACAGCCAGGATGGAGAGGGTCCACAGGGACACAGACAGGATCCCAACAAGGGGCTGAGGTCACAGCCCACAGGGAACATGCAGGGGTGCATACTGATGTGAATTACACAGTGAACTCCGGGCGCGCACACTGCTCTCAACGGTTTCTCATAGCAAATGCAGTCATTGCTGAGACAGTGGTAGGGTCTGAAAACGTTGTCTGGGATCGGGAAGCAGGGTGGGCGTGGGGACGGGGGCAGGCAGGAGCACCAGGAGCTCTGACGTGGGATCCGCCGGACTGAGCGGTGAAACGCGTGTTGTAGGGAACCGAGCAAACGTTTCAGAAACCCCGATGCCGTCCTCATTTGTGGCCTCTTCCTCACAGGTGAACGTGTATGTGCTGGGGAAGACCTTCCTCCTCCTGGCAAGAGAGCTGTGCATCAATGCGCCGGCAATAGGTACGGTGGGGCTGGCAGGGGGGCCGCAGCCGGGCCAGAGCTCGGAGTGGGAGGGGGTCCTGTGCAGGGACAGGGGCTTCAGCAGGCAGTAAGGGAGGTCTGAGAGGGAGCCGAGAACCCGACAGCTTGGGGGTTACCGCTGGCTTGAATGCAGCACACCCGTGGTCAGTCCCTGGCAGATGTAGAGGAGGCCACAGAGGGAAACAGGCCCTATCTGTCCACTGTCTGGGGAACACAGCCAGTGGCAGATGCCCCGGGGCAGGCAGGACCTCGATGGACGGAGCGGGGGGCTTCCCTAGCCTGTTCTGCCTTCCCCGGGGCTTTCCCGAGAGGAAAGTCTTCAGTCGCCGGTGGGGGCTCCCTGTGTCACCCGTCATCCTCTACATGCGTATTTCAAGGAACAGAGTGCAGCTGGGTGGGGGGTGGGCTGGGGGTGCAGGATGGTGCCCTGGGGCCGGGAAGGCAGGGTCTGGCAGCGTGGGTCAGGAGAGGGGCGCGGCTGCTGAGCTAGGCCAGGCTAGACCCCCTTCCAAGAGGTCACGTTCCTATGCCAAGTGACACAGTCCCTCCCTCTGGGGGTCAAGCTGAGGTTTTTCAGAAACAGAGCAACTGTCCACGGAGTGTGTGCAGCCTGGGAGGACAGAGGCCAAGGGCCCAGAGAGCCTGTCTTACCCCGAAGCTTGCCTGCACAGAGCCATCTGGGGCCTGCAGCCCTAGGCCGGCAGAGAGCCCCACCTCGCCCCACCACGCCCCACCACCCTCAGATCTAGGACTCCTCCAGTAGGGCTTTGTCTGAGAGGCTGGGAGGCCTCAGGATGCGCGATGCAAGCCGACACCCGGCGTCTTCCAGAGCATTCCAAGCCCCACAGTGGGAGCTGACAGGCAACACACACAGGGACAGGCGGCCCCCGGGAGGCAGTTTGTTTCGAACCAGGAAGCATGGCTTAGCTGTGGAGGCTTGTGTGCTGGAAGGGACACGCCGTTCACAGGCGTGCGGGAAAGCGTGTCTCCCCTCCCAGTCCCTCGCTTGCTTTTCTTGGTGGCTCTTGTTTCGTGGAAACCTCGTTACGAAATGCATTTAGATGTGGACTGTTTTAGGTGACTTTTTCCAACCTGGGTTTGAAGGAAAGGTTTTAGGTTAAGCGTGGTACTGCCGTGAACTCACAGGGGCGGGAGGGATGGCAGAGCCCACAAAGCAGCCCTGTGGGCCCTGGGGGAGGGGCCTGTACGAAGCCTGCCTTGTGCTCCCGGGTCCACCCAGCAGCCCGAACTCAGAACCCCTGGCCCTCGCCGTGCGGGAGAGCCTCTGGCTCCCGCTCTGGGCCGCCGCTGACTACGGACAAGAGAGATAGAAACAAGCAAAGCCTTTAATGATGTCAGTAAGGCAGCCGGCGGGGGACAACGGGGTCGCACCATCCCTGCACGTCCCTTCCCGGCAGGGGCGGCCGCAGAGGGAGGCCTCCTCCTGGTGCCCGACCTAGCGTGGCCGCGCCGCCCTTCAGCCCCTCAGGCGTAGAAGATGAGCTCGGGGATCTGCCCACCCTGCACCCCGGTCCCGTTGGTGCTGTCCGAGGAGCACTGGAACTGGAAGGTCACCTTCCCGCACTGCACTTCCGTCATGCCTTCCTGCCCGAAGTAGCTGAGCTCGCTGCCGTCCAGGACGGCGCTGGCCGTGTAGAAGGTGTCTTGCTCCACCTGCACGGGGTGCTCGAACCACACCGGGAAGGTGCTGCTGGAGCCGTCCGACACGAACCTGGTCCGCTTCTGCGCCAGCACCAGCCCCAGCCGCTTGAGTTCAATCTTGACGCCGTATTCAGCTTTCCCGGCGCTGGAGCCGTACAGGCCCAGCCCCGCCACGAACACCCTCCTGTCCGCGGCAAACTGGATGCTGTCACAGCGCCCGCGGTAGCGCCACTGGTTGCTGCGGTAGGCGGACGACTGGAAGCGGTGGCAGCGCTGCGGGGCCAGGCCCTTCCTCTTGGTTAGGGGGAAGCTGAGGGGGGGCTTGTTGGCCGCCGTGTACCACAGGAAGATGCTGTGGGTCTCCTCCAGGGTCAGGACGTCCGACTGGGCAGCGCCGTTAGCAAACTCCTCCAGGCTCATGGTGGGGATTCGGACCAGGTAGAGGGCAGGCCCCAAAACGTGCCTCTTGTTGCGCGCGGTGACCGGCAAGCCCTGTCTCTTGCACTCTGCCTCGGCCCAGCTGAGCACGGCCTCGAAGACCACCGCCTCCCTGGCGTTGAGGGCCTCCCGCGTCACGATGATCTCCAGCGTCCGCCAGTCGATCTCGCAGAAGCCTTCCGACCGCAGAGCCACCTCAGCCTGCGCGTCGATGACCTCCCAGCAGCGCTGGGTCAGCTCCGGCTCCTCGAACAGCCGGCTCTGTGACAGCAGGACGCAGGCGTTTCTGGCTTCCAGGCTCGTCTCCAGGAAGTTGACACAGGCTTTCGCTAGCGCGGGGACGATGTACTTCTTGGCAGCGTAGAGAGTGGCCAGCACCGTGTCGGCTTCCAGGTCAATCTCGTCGCTGTACATGTACCTGGGCGGGGGCGGGGGCTGCGTCACGGGCTGCTCAGGCTGCGGGCCGCTGGGGCCTGGCTGGGTGCAGCGGGAGCAGCCCACGGCGGCCGCGGGGGCCGCAGCCGCCCCTCCCTGCGCCCCGGGCGGCGGCTTACTTGAGCAAGATGAGGAAGGCCGCGGGCTCCACGTCGGGGATGTGGATTTCCGACTTGACTTCGGCCAAGTCGCCGTAAAACATGGCATAGAAGACGGAGCTGCCCACGGCCAGGACATACTGCGGAGGAGACCGGAGCTGCCCTGAGCCGCGCCCCGCCCCGCCCCCGGCGGAGGCCTGGAGGCCGCGAGCCCCTCCTTCCCCCGGGCTGGGCCGGGCGAGCACTCACCTTGTGGGCCGGCACCCTGCGGGCCGCTCCCGGGGGCCCCACGACGAAGTGCACGTCGGCCATGAGCTCGTTGTTGAACATGAGCGCGTTCCTGCAAAGGGCAGGGGCGCGGGGGTCAGGCGGGGGCGCGGGCGGCGGGGCGCGGCGGGGCGCGGCGGGGCGGGCGGCTCACCGCTCGCGCAGGGTCGGGTGCACCGACTGCCAGCTGGGGCTCTCCAAGTTGTTGTTGGCGGGCGCGGGCGGCGCGGGCGCGGGCGGCGGCGGGGCGGGCGGCGGGGCGCAGGGCGGGCCCTTCCTGCCCGCGGCGGCGGCGGCGGCGTTGCTGTTGGCGATGTCCGAGGCGGTGGCGGCCGCGGCGCCGGCGGCCGGGTACAGCTCCGCGGCCATCTTCGCGGGCAGGGCGGCCTCCGCGCGCGCCGGCGGGGGACCGAGCGCCCGAGCGCCGCGCCGGGGCCGGGGGGGCGGCTCCGCGAGCACCAGGAGCGCCGTGAGGCACTGCGCCACCCGGCCGTGCAGGCAGGCCAGGGGCAGCAGCATGGGGCCGCCCCGCTCGCCCGCCCGCCCGGCCGCCGGCGCGCAGCCCGCAGCCCGCAGCCCGCAGCCCGCAGCCCGCAGCCCGCAGCCCGCAGCCCGCAGCCCGGCCGCAGGGGGCGCCGTCTCCGCCGCCCTCGCCCTGCCGCCCGGCGCCTGCGCGTCACGCCGCGTCACGCCTCTCCCGCCCCTACCCGGCCGCGCGGACGTCGTGCGCGCTCGCGGCTCGTGCCGCCCCGCCCCTTCCCTCGCGCGGACGGCGTGCGCGTCCCCGCGCCGCCCCCGCCCCCGGACTGTCGCCGCCTACGGGAGCCGTCTCGGGAGGCGGGGGTGCACGCGCCTGGCCGTGCCGCTCGTGTGCGCGCGCTGCCGTGGCCCCCGGGACTGCCCTCATGCCCCCGGGGGGCTGCTGGGCGCCCCTGCTGGACCGTCCCTGCGCCCCCGTGCGCTCGCCGCGCTCCGCCTACAGCGCGGTCTCGCGGGTTCCACCTTCACCCCAGGCAGCAGCAGAGGGAGAAGGAGCCCGAGGCGGGGACAGGGTAGGGCGGGGGTCGTGACCTGAGCCCGAGTCAGGCCCTTAGCCGAGGCAGCGCCCTCCCGGGCACCCCGGTCCCTGCTGGTCCGCTGAACCTCGGAGTTTGCAGCTTCCCGGACAGGCTGTCGTTGCAGGTCGCTGTTTGGAGGCGCGGGCCGAGCCCGTCTCTCTGTGGCCGGTCTGCGCTCCGAGTCCTGGGAGGGCTCCGTGTCCGCGGTGTCTCCAGGCTCCTGGCCGCCGGGCTGCGGGGCACCAGCGATGCCAGCCCACATGGGGCTTCCAGGGGCCAGAGCTCAGTCCCGTGGCCCCCGGTGGACACGGGGAGGCGGGGAGGACTGATCGGGCCGACGAAGGACGGTGCTTGATGTTGGCGGACAGCAGGGTCCTGCCGGTCACCGTCTGCCCCACACGCCTGCTTTCTGGCTGGCCTGTGGCCCCTTCGGGGAGGTCCCTCTTCAGGTCTCAGCAAAGACTTCCCACCAATCCCGTTCAGAGCCCTGACGCTCCACCGGCCCCGCAGCTCGGTCAGCTGAGGGAGGGAGAGTGTGCGTGCGTGTGTGCACGGGTCCCTCCTGAGCTTTCCCCTGCGCGGAAAAGTGTGGTCACTTGAAGAGCTGCCCACGCACCGGCAGACGGCAGGGAGAAACCGTGGCTTGTGCTTCCTATTCGTGGACTCAGCCAGTGAGTCCAGAGCGAGCAGGCTCTGTCCCAGTCGCGATCCGTCAGGTGCCAGACACAGCAGCGAGGTTTCGTGTGTGCCCACGAGCACGCGGGTGCCTGTGCAGGCCTAGCACCTGACCCCTGCGGCCGCTGTGGGAGGGACGGGGGCCGCCAGCCCCCACCGAGGGTCGGGGAAGCCGTGCAGTTGGAGGAGCAGGAGGGTCACCCCAAGGACGGGTATCCTGCTGTGTGGTGTTTGTGCGCTGCGCAGAGCTGGAACACGCACGTTCCACGGGGCCGGGGGGGAGGGGGGATGCACCCTGGGCGGCACTGAGGCGCCCGTGTCTGCGGCAGATCCGTGCCTGTACATCCCACGCTTTGCTCACCTGCTGGAGTTTGGGGAGAAGAATCACGAGGTGTCCATGACAGCCCTGAGGCTCCTGCAGCGGATGAAGAGGGACTGGATGCATACCGGCCGGCGCCCCTCGGGCCTCTGCGGAGCAGGTAGGACGACCCAGCCTCAGGAGGCCCAGGCCCCCTGGGGTCTCCATGGGGCGGGTAGGACAGCCCGGGATCAGGAGGGCCAGGCCCCCTCGGGTCTCAGTGGGGCTGGTAGCATGACCCGGGGTCAGGAGAGCCAGGTCCCCTTGGGTCTTTGTGGGGCAAGTGGGACAGCCGGGCTCAGGAGGCCCAGGGTCAGGAGGGTCAGGCCACCTTCAGTTTCTGCCGGCAGGTAGGACGGCCCAGGGCAGGAGACCCAGGCACCCTTGGGTCTCTGCGGGGGGGGTAGGATGGCCTGGGGTCAGGAGGCCCGGGGTCAGGAAGGCCAGCCTCTGCTGGTTGTGGGGGTCACTGTCTCCAGAGC
>PISX010008252.1:0-60664 GCA_004024625.1 Mellivora capensis | reverse complement strand
CGCGAAGCCGCCTGCGGCTCTCGGGTGTGGGACTGTCATGTGCACTGGGCAGCGGTCACCTGCTGTGAGCCCCCCCAGGCCTCCCGGGCAGGACTCACCACCCCGACCCTTCCCTTGCCCTGTCGTGTTCCTTTCCAGCACTTCTGGTTGCGGCCAGGATGCACGATTTCCGGAGAACCGTCAAAGAGGTCATCGGCGTGGTCAAGGTGTGTGAGTCCACACTGCGCAAGAGGTAGGTGGCTCTCGGCCATGGCCTGGGGTTCAGACACCTGCTCTGTGTGCTGACCACACCTACCTCTGCGGTCCTGCTGTCCACTGGTCTGGCCAGGACGCGAGACGGCCCGGGCCCTCGAGGGGCCGCCCGCCTCCCTCCAGGGTCTTGGTTCGTCTTCCTGGCCCCACACCAGCGTCTTCTGCCCACACCCCCAGGAAGGTTGGGGTGCACCGAGAGCTCCCCCAGGAAGCCCGGGTGCCCACAAGCCCCCACTTTGGGCTGCGGTGTTTGTGGGGTGGCTGAGCTCAGCTACAGCATTGGCCGCGGGTGGGCTGGACGGGGTTGTCGGGAGCCCGATCACCGGCTCCTGTCGTTGTGGCTCTTTTCACTGCGAATCTGCCACACGCAGTGGTGCTGCTCGTCTGAGATCGTGGCTTGCGGCACTTTCTGAAGCAGATAAAAAAGCATTTTGCACATTTGATGTCTACTCTTTGAAAGTTTTTTGTTGAAAAGTTGTTTATTCTTAGACGTCTTGCAAGTTGTAGGAGACGTGGGTAGGCTCTAGCTGGTGACTACCTAGGGCTGCCGGCTTGGCCTCCTTGCATCTGGGTCTTCTCCATGTCTCCCCGTGGGAGCGACCAGCGCACACGGCCTTTTCTCCCTGGGGCCCTGCTGTTGGCATGGCGAGGAGGGCTCATAGCCAAGGGTGGCCAGGGTGCCGGGCGGCTCTCTCCAGGGGCTTTCTTGTTCCAGGCTAACAGAGTTTGAAGACACGCCGACGAGCCAGCTCACCGTGGACGAGTTCATGAAGATCGACCTGGAGGGGGAGTGCGACCCCCCCTCGTACACCGCCGGGCAGCGGAAGCTGCGCATGAAGCAGGTGAGCCCCGCGCCGGCGGGCCGTGCCTTGGCCGTGCAGCACGCCAGCATCTCGTGGCGCTACTACGTCCTGTGTCCTGTTCTTACTTTGAAATGGGCCAGATTGGGTCTGTGTCCCCACGGCATGCAGGGAGAGGTGGGCGGACGGGTGGGGTTAGGGGTGGGCGGACGGGTGGGGTTAGGGGCTGAGCCCTGGGGGCATGGGACATGGGGCGCCAGGTCCCTCGATGGCCCCCACGTCTTCCCCACAGCCAGCTGCGGCTCTGCCCTGGGTGCTCTCAGTACAGTCCCTTCGGCGAGGGCTGCCTTGCTGTGCGGCATGGGAGTCGGAATGTGTCTGGGGGGCTGGGGACCCGAGCGCCACAAAGCGTGCCGCTTCCCCACATGGCCTCCTCGTCTCCGCTGTTGTTTCAGCTCGAGCAAGTCCTGTCCAAGAAACTGGAGGACGTCGAAGGTAACCAACCAGCCTCACGGCGACAGGTGCCTCTGGCCCCTAGAGCAGTGGGTTTGAGCTCAGTGTGCGCCGTCGCCCCCTCCAGGTGAGATCTCCAGCTATCAGGACGCCATCGAGAGCGAGCTGGAGAACAGCCGGCCCAAGGCCAAGGGGGCCCTCGCCAACCTGACCAGAGACGGTGAGTGCAGCTGTGTTCCCCACGGCCTTGAGGGGCCAGCCCTGCTCCTGTCACCCACACCAGGCACTCCCTGCTGGCCAGCCTCCGGCCCTGTCTGCTGCCGCCCCGTCCAGGGCTCCAGGGCCCCCCTTTACAGGGTCCCAGTCCCAGACGCCACCTGACTCTGATGTGCTGAGCGGAGTGTCTAGCTGCTCCCAGGACCTCTGTGCCCCCAGGTTCTAGCCTTAGGGGGAAGCTGGTCCTCAGCACCCAGTTCTTAATTCCGGACTGTTCTGCTGCTGCCCCCAGAACCCCTTCCTGCCGTCACCCGCTCCGTGCCGTCCCAGCTGCCTTGGGGCTTCCTCCTCCCCGTCGTGGCTCCCACATAGCCGGGGCATTGCAGAGCTGCTGTGTCCGTGCACGGGTCTCCGCGCACACAGGGTCTTTCTTTCGTTCCCGGACGCTCCCACGTTGCCTTCCTGCCCAGTCGTCAGGGCCCCGTTCTGTAGGTCTGCAGCGGGGCCCCGTCGTACGTCTCTGGTTCAGCAGGAGCCTGGTGCTTACCACCCCTGTCTCGACTGTCTGGAGGGTGGGTGCCGCTGCTCCCCGGCCCCGGCCCAGTGCCCCGTGGACCCACTCCCAAGAGTGGACATCTCCCGCCCCGTGGGTGTTCCTGAACCGCTCTCTGGGCCAGGCCACCTGCCCAGTGCTGCTGCCCTGAGCAGTGTCCTTCCGCAGTCTTCCGCTGCTGCCGGGCGTGGAAGCCCCCGGTTTCCAGGTGCAGCTTCTGTGTGCTCATCGGTCGGGAATTCTGTTTCCACTCTTGCTGCTGCGCGCTGCGTCACGGGTTATCCACGTGAGTGACCGTGTCTTCTGCGAAGACCGCTGCTTTGTGCTCGCCTGGCCCTTCAGCCCCTGCTAAGTGGCAGTGGTGGCCGCGGGCATGTGGCCTGGGGGCCGCCCAGGACGCGGTGCTGGCTTGGGGCTGGGCGCTGCCTTGTCCTGAGAGGGCCGTGTCCACGCACGGTTTTCACGGGCGTCGTCTGGGCCATCGGTGAGCGTGTCGGCATTTGTGGGGCCTGTGGGGAGCACATAGGGTTTCCTGGGCTCGGTGCGACCTGCCCTCTCAGGGACGCCCCGGCTGGGGCCCCCCACGGTCTGTGCGTGTGCTCGTGTCCTCGCGGGGGTGTTGTCTCTCTCCCTGGCTCTCTCTGGTTGTAAGTAGTTACTGGTTCCCCGCGAATGCCACGTCTGCACTGCCCGGTCATCGCGTCGCCGCGTTTGCTGCGTCGGTCACTCCCCGCCCGCTCTCTGGCCCCCGGAGCCGCTACCCGAGGGCTTTGCTCTGGTGTTCGGGATGTGCGCAGGGAGCCCGTGGGCCTCGTCCGAGCTCCGTGCTGCCCAGGCTTCTGCTTGCGTTTCCCTTCGAGGCTGAGGCTCCCGACGGGCGTACGGCCTGCAGCTGGGGCAGCGCCATCTGTCTTACGGTCTTGCCCTAAGTGTCCACGCCTGTGCCCACATGTGGGGGTGTCACTGGTGCTGGGCCCCTTGTGGCTTTCTGTGGTTGGGGACATCCATGAGCCCCTGTGTCCCCCAGGGCTTTGCGCTCCTGGTCCTCACTCTGCCTGGTGACCCCTTGAGGACGGAGGTGGCCAGTACCCGCTTGCCCGTGTGGCGACTGCCGTGCTCTGCCATGGGGGCGTGTTTGCAGCGTGTGACTCTGTGGCGCCCCAGCCGGAAGCTTTTCTCCTCTAGTAGAGCCCGTTCCCGGCGCGCCTGTGACTCGGGGCGGTGTTCCCTGCACCTGGGGAGGCCTGGCTTTGCACCTGTGGTTTTCTTTCTGCCGTTTCCTGGACAGCACCTGTGTGCACTGCCCCAGCCGCGAGGAGGCCGGCCGGCGGTCTGCCCCCAGCAGGCTCAGCTTCTCACACCTGTTCTGGCGGGAGCGTCGGGGGCGCGCTCTGTCTTCCCCGCTCCCGTCTGCTGACCCGGACCTTTCCTATGTCGTGGGGTGGCAGGCGTCTCGTTCTCTGGGCTGAGCCCGAAGCTAGGTGGGGCCGTCCAGCTGTGATGGCACCCAGGAGGCCTGGGTGCCACCCTCCTGCCCGGCTCCCAGGCTCCCTGCCCAGCCTCCAGCTGCCACGCAGTGCTGAAGAGACTGGCCTGGGCAGGCGACATTTCGGGAGAGGCCTGGGGAAGGAAGGGAGCTCTGTAGCGGCATGGGGGAGGCTGGTGCTTACATGGGGTGCAGTCGGGTTGTGGAGGTCCCGAGAGGGGGCTGAGGGGTGACACAGTCTGACTCAGGCTGAAGGGGCTGGGGGCTGGGAGCAAGGAGGCCAGTGGGGAGGCCGGACTCTGCAGGTGCTTCCGAGGCCCAGCCTGTGGGACGGGAGTGTGGACGTGCAGGGTGCACAGCTGCTGAGGCCTGGCCCTAGGGCGGGGGCACCCAGACATCGGGGTGGGGGCGTGGCAGGGTACCGGGAAGGATATTCGCCCCACACGACTTTCCTGTGCACAAGGAATCGAACGGCTTTTTGCCCCTGGAGAAAAGCTCACAAAGACAGGACGTGCCCGCGTGAGTCTCCGTGCTTACCGGGAGCTCTCACGTCGGAGAGCAGAGGGAGGCGTTCTGGGGCGTACGTCCTGAATGTTAATCGTGTTGGGCGACGTTCACAAATTTCGTTCCACAAAGCACGATGCAAAGATGCAGCCCCCTGGTGAGTCTCCGCCCCCGGAGCCAGTCGTGCTTTCTGGAGTTCTGTGTCCCCGGGACAGCGCGGCGTATCCTGACTGCCCTCCGGCCGCCCCATTCTGGCGGATGGCGCGGGTCGGCGTGTGCAGCCCCCGTCCATGGTGCGGGAGAGGTGGCCGGTCGAGCACATTCGGGGTGGTTCTAGGTTTGGGCCGTTGCACGCATGGTGCTGGGGGAACGTTTGTGAGCAGGTGTCCGTGTGGATGTGCGCGTGGTCGTGTCCGGGGAGCACGCCGAGCTGCAGACTTGCTGGGCCGGCTGCAGGGCATGGGCCCGGGCCCTGGAGAAGCCGCCCGCCTTCTTCCCGCAGCCGCGCCATGTGCCCACCAGGGGTGGGAGCTGCTTCCTGGCCAGGCAGGGGGTGATGGCGCCCCGGGGCCTTGTGCGCGGGCTTGGTTGGTCGTGTGTTCTCGTGCGGAGCCGAGTGTTCCTGGCGTTTGCGGACACGCACTCACGGGAGGGCAAAGCTCCCTCGTCTGCCGCGGTCCTGCCGGGGGCGTGTGTAGGGGCGGCTGTCAGTGTCCTACCCGGAAGTTTTGCCCAAGTCAAAGCTGCAAACGTTTCCTGTTGCCGGTTCCTGAAGCGTTGGTGCTCTTAGCCGTCGTGTCTGTTTTGAGTGACTTCTTGTGCAGCGTGAGGTGTGCAGGCCCAGGGCTCCCCGCGGGCACCTGGATGTGGGGCCACCTCCCGGCAATGTGCGGCTCAGCCTCTTGACACGGTGGAGCGAGTGCCTCCTGCAGCCGGACGGTCGTGTCTGCCGGCACAGGGGTGGGGGCGGAGCGGCTCCTGCCGGGTCTCAGGGTGTGTGACGTTGGGTCCGCAGGCTCCCTGGAGGACTCCACGTCCAGCTTGTTTGGCGAGGAGGACCCCGAGGACCAGGAGCTGGAGGCCGCCGCCAGCCACCTCAACAAGGACTTCTACCAGGAGCTGCTTGGCGCCGGCGTCTCCTCCGGCTCTGGAGAGGCAGGAGGCCCCGAGGGAGGCAGCCGACCCCCGGCCCTGGAGTCCCTGCTCGGCCCCCTGCCCACGGCGGCCAGCCTGGGCATCTCGGACTCCATCCGAGAGTGCATCTCCTCCCAGAGCCAGGAGCCTAGTGAGTGCCGGGGAGGCCTGGGGAGGGGCAGATGGGGAGAGGGTGGGGTGGGGGCTGTGGCCTCAGGCTCTGGGTCCAGGTCACCCCACCCCATGGTGGGGGGCAGGGGGCGTAGGTGCCGCTGGATGCGGCCTCACGGAGGGCGGGCTGGGAGGGCGCTGCCAGTTCCCCCGTGCCGGGCGGAGTGGGCGTCGTCGACCCCAGTGTGTGAGGACACCTTGCACACCAGCAGGGCTTGCCATTGCCCCCAGATCCCTCCTGCGCCGGCGCCCTGGCTCAGGGCTGGGCCGGAGCCGTGTGCTTGGTTGGGTGGTGGCTGCAGGCTCCTTCCTGCCCGTCCCTCTGCGTCTGACTGAGCTGCAGGCAGGTGCTTCCTGTGGGCACAGCCCCACGCGTGGGCAGCCTCACCCGCCAGGCTCCGGCACCGCAGCGGGGGGGCCTGAGCAGGAGGAAGGTCGGTTTGCTTCTGCCATGTTTTGCTGCTGAGAGCAGATTGTGGCCCTGTGCCAGGACTGGCGTCCCCAGGTACTCCCGGCTGCAGACAGGCCCTGCCTCGCCCCTGGGCGCCCAGGGCTTGGCCCCTGTGCCGGGGCCCTCCCCAAGGGTGCTCTGTACAGGCTCCCCATGCCTGCCCTGAAAGTGGGACGGTCCATCCTTCAGAGGGTCTGTGCAAAGGTCCTGGAGCAGGGAGAGACCATTCTGCAGGAGCTGAGGGAATGAGGCAGGGCATGGAGGGTAGAAGCAGTGTGAGAATGCCAGGGGGGCCCCTGCCTAGGGCCTGAGTGCAGAGCCGCAGCATGGGGGGTGCTGGGCTGCTGCGTGTGGGCGGGCCACCTGGGGGTCAGAGGCTGCCCCGACTGCTGAGCTGTGCGGCATGTGCTGTTGACCCAGGGGGCTGGAGGGGGGGTGCCCAGCAGGGTTTGGGGATGTCCCGAGTGCATCACTGAGGACTGGCTGAGGGCCCGACTCCTGGACCGGTGAGCAGGGAGCCGGACGAGCCACACTCCTGCGCCGAAGGTGCCTGTGTCGTAAGGGAGTCTCCAGGTCTGCCGGGGCTAGTGTAGTGTCCTTTCTGCACGCAGCCCTGGGCTGTGAGCCACGCACTGGTGCACGGAAGGGTCTGGGCTTGCCGGCGACGAGGGGGCTGCCATGAGCCCTTGGCTAGAGCCGGGGCCCCAGAGGAGGTGGCTCCTATCCTGGAAGGGGTCCTGAGACCGCCCCGGGGATGTCTGCACCTGCCCAGCAGAACCTGACGCAAATGGTGTGGCGCTGTGCTTCCCCGTAGCGGGTGTGCATGGGGACGGCGAGCTGGACCTCAGCGGCATTGACGACTTGGAGATTGACAGGGTGAGCTCCACGGAACTCTGCACGGTTGGGGCCCCGGGCCGCCGTCCCACAGGCCCTCCCGTGAGTGGGGCATCCCCCTTGTGGCCACACAGCCCCTGGAACCCATGTCCGCCCACTCTGGCCGGCCCCGCTCCTGTGCCCGCGGGCCAGTGTGTGGATCCATCGGCCTCGACGGGTTGGGGAGGACAGGCGTCACTGACTGGCTCCCGGTAAGGAGCCTGTGGCCCGCGGGTCAGAGGCCCACCCTTGACCGGTCCATCCATGTGGAAGCGTGCTGGCAGCCGAGACCTGAGTGTGGCTCTCTGCTCTGCCCAGTACATCCTGAACGAGGCAGAAGCCCGTGTGAAGGCCGAGCTGTGGATGCGGGAGAACGCCGAGTACCTACGGGAGCAGAGGGGTAAGCGCCTGCCCACCCACTGGGGCCGGGGCTGCGGGGCCCCTGCTCATCCTATCGTGGGGGGCTTTTCAGAGAAGGAGGCGAGAATCGCGAAGGAGAAGGAGCTGGGCATCTACAAGGAGCACAAGGTAAGGCTCGTTCAGCGTGCGTGGAGACCCGCCTTGTCCCTTCCCAAGTCACACGAGGACTCCCAGGGCGGTGGCTCCGGCCACCAGGTCCTGCCCGGTGCTGGCCCCTCGGACAGAGGCACCCTCAGCTTTGGGGAGGTCCTTGGTCAGGCTGAGTCGGGGCGTCGGGACCCGCACTGAGCGCCCTGCCCCAGCTCCAGGACCCCCCTCTGGGCCCTGGGAAAGCCTGCTTGCCGCGTGTGTTCTGCGGGCAGTCACAGAGACGCGGCTGCTTCTGTGTGGCCAGACAGGGACTCTGGCCGCAGGGAGTGGTCGAGCCCCCGAGCAAGAAAGGCAGGAGCAAGGCATGCGCCCAGCGTGGGTCGCTGGTCTGCTTGAGAGCCTTTCCAGAGGGTGGGCCCGCAGCTTGGGGTCTGGGCTCGAGGCCCCTAGTAGCCTGGTCAGCAGGCTGGTGGGCAGGGGAGGAGCTGGCAGGAGGCACAGTTGGGGCTCCTGTCGGTGGCCCACACCCAGGACAGGGTCTGTCCGTGCTGGCTGGTGTGTCCAGAGCACGGCACCTTGCTCGGCCTCGTTCAGGCGGCGGGGCGTCCAGCACAGCCAGGTGTCCGTACGGTGGGCTCGTGGGCTTGCTGCGGGTGACCCCTCCCAAGAGGCCTCACGCCCTGAGCCCTGCCATCAGCTCCGCGGCTGAGGGATGTGGGCTGGCCTCCCCCTTCTGAGAGGAGGAGGTTGGAGCCGTCCTTGGGGGCCCTGGGCCAGCGCCCTGTACACCTGGGCTCCTGGGGGCCGGGCTCCCCGGCAGATGCTGGCTGCCCGGCCTCTCCCCCTCGGGGGCCAGCTGACAGGGCCCCCACCTCACCCGGGGCACCTAGCAGGTCCCCAGGGGGCGGTAACTCCCCTGTTTCCGTTGAGCCCAAGAAGTCTTGTAAGCGACGGGAGCCCATCCAGGCCAGCACGGCTGGGGAAGCCATCGAAAAGATGTTGGAGCAGAAGAAAATCTCCAGCAAGATCAACTACAGCGTGCTCCAGGACCTCAACAGCAAGGGCGGGGGCGGCCTGCGGGGGGGCGACGCGCAGCCCCAGGAGCGGGCCGGCGCCCGGAAGCTGTCTCGGAGGAAGATGCCCACCGGCAGCAGCGGGGCTGACCCCGTGACCAGCGTGGGGAAGAGGTACTGTTCTGGGCGCGGGCAGGAGGCCTGGGGGGGTGTGATCGCCACCTGGATGCTGAGAGCAGATGTCTGGGTCCCATGCCGCACCTGCGGCCTTGGCCGGCCTGTGTCTGTGTGTGGGGCAGGCTGCTGAGGAGGGGGTCCTACCCTGCAGGCTGTGGTCTGCCCCTGGGAGGGGCGAGCCAGCCTCTTTTCCTGGGAGGGTGTGAGTGGGGAGAGTAGAGCCTCCCCATTAGCCTCTCCTCCCGCCGAGGACAGCCCAGGGGAGGCATCTCCCACTGCAGCCACTCCCTGCCGTCCCCACACCCTGTTGCTGAAATAGACCTTCCAGAACCTTGACCAGGAACAGCTGGGCAGCAGCCTGGAGAGCCCCAGGGCAGTAGAATTTTAGGTCACTTTTTAAAAAAAACTTATTTTAGGGAGGCAGGGAGAGAGAGAGCACACAGAAGCACGAGTGGGGGGAGGACAGAGGGGCAGGAGAGGGGAGGGAAGGACTCGGGCCCAGCAGAGCACGGGGCTAATCCCTCAGCCCTGGGATCATGACCTGAGCCGAAACCAAGAGTCGGACGCTCTACACATGGAGCCCCTGGTGCCCCCGATTTTAGGTTCTTACTCATCAAATGCCAGACGAGCATCAGATCTGCCCAGGACTATCTCCACGGCTGGCATAGCATTTGAGCTAAAATTGGGCTTTGCTACCAACACTAAAAAGGAAGTTTTCACAGAAAAGCCCTGATTTCCAGCTTCCGACAACCCCCCCCGTCCCACCCCCACTCCCAGCACTGTGCCGTGGCCCCATAGGGGGTGGTACTCGGGCTTGTTATCACTTGGCCCATGGGGGTGGCGGCTTGGGGCCCATTGTGCTGCCAGGAGGGGACAGGTGCGGTCCCTCGCGCACCTCTATGTGGCACGTCCGTGGGGTGTGTGTGCACATAGGGTACGCCCTAGCAGGCGGGGCATGGGGTGGGCGTGAGCCCCAGCAGAGGGGGCAGAAGGCTGGCTGGGCCGGGACAGGTGAGGAGCGTGAGGCCAGGAGGCTCCGCTGGGAGGAGGGACATCAGGGTGAGCGCTGGGGAGGGGGTCCAGGCTCCGGCCGTGGGGTCTGGGGGAGCAGAGTTGCAGAGGGGGTGCCTCCTCCTCACCCCGTGGCCAGTGCCACTGCCAGAGATGCCGCCCTCAGCAGCCCCCGTTGCCCCCGACCCGTGGCTGTAGCCTGGACTGAGGCCACCACGCTGTGCTCTCTCTCAGGTTGAGGCCGATGGTGTCCGCCCAGCCGGCCAAGAAAGCCGCCGTGGGGGAGGTACGTTGTGTGGCCACGGCCCGGGACAGGGGCCTGGGGCCTGCATCTGTGAGCCACTGAGCAGTCAGCCCCTGGCAGGGAGGGAGCTTGGGCTCTCCTGGCCCGAGCACAGCGGTTCTGAGGCCCACGGGCGGCAGGGGAGGGGCCCTGGGAGTGGGCCTGAGCCCCAGCCACATGCTGTGAGGCTGGGCCACATCCTCCGGGGAAGGCCCGTGGCCTTGAAACGGAAGCCTCCTGGGTGCTCATGAGCATGGACAGGCTGGATGGAGGGGCTGCTTGGGAGCTGTGGGGGCTCCGAAGGCTGGGAATCGTCCAGGAGACGGGATGGGCCAGTGGGCCCTGGGAGCCCAGGCTGGCGCTGTGATGCCCGTCCCCCGGGGCAGGCAGCCTCCCAGAGCCTGTGCCCCGGTTGCAGACCTTGCTCCCGAGCTCGCCCACCCTGGGAGCCGAGCCCATCAGGCCCGCGGCAGTGGTGGAGAGCGGGCCTGTGTCCTACCCCGCTGAGGAGGACCCCGACGAGGAGGACCCCGACGAGGAGGACGGGGAGCCCTGCGTCAGCGCCCTGCAGATGATGGGCGGCAGCGGTGAGGGGGCCCTGCAGGCTGGTGGGGGAGACAGGCCCTAGGTGGGGGCGGGGGCCGCTTCTAGAAAAAGGCACGAACCCTCTGCTCCTGAGGGTCTAGCCCTAAACTCAGACCTCTCGGCTTCAAACGAGATCTTCTTTCACTCCGGACGGAGGTTGGGACCAAGACGCAGATTGGTGCGTCCGTGTGGGAGCCCGAGCGCTGTGAAGGCCGTGGGCTCCAGGCTGCAGGGGGGCTGCCTGGCCAGCGGGAGCCAGGCCCTAAGGCCTTGGGGAGGTGAAGAAAGCACGGAAAGAGGGGGCCTGAGCCCCTCCAGGAGGGGCTGCCCAGGTGGGCCCCGCCCCAGGTTGTCCACGGCTCTCCTCTGTGCCCCACAGATTATGGCTGTGACGGCGAGGAAGACGACGGCTACTGAGCCGCAGCCCCGCAGCCCTCACCACAGCTGCTCAGCACCTCCGTGGCACTTGCTGCCGGGACCCCGTCTGGAGCGCCGTGAGGGGCGTTTGCCCGGCAAGGGGACTGGGCCGGTGTCTGTGCGTCTGGTCCGACGTGGGTCTTATGGCCCAGGAACCTTGGCAGGCGGTACTGTCCTGCCCCACGGGAGGACACTGAGGCATGAGGAGGCTCACTCTGGGAAGTGAGTGCTGGACGGGGGGCTGCCCCTGCGGAGCTAGGTGCCTTGGCCCCCGCCCCTCCCCGGGCTGAGAAGTGCTGCACGCAGCCCTCCCGCCGCCGTGTCTCAGCCGGACCGGCCTCTCCTGCACCGGGCATGGCCCAGCCGCCAGTGACCCGAGTCAGCGGTGCTCTCCGCAGATGAGGGACCGTCGGGTGCCCAGCGGCCCTGGGGGTGCCCTCTGCAGCCTGTGCGGCTGGCCTGACACCCTGCCCCGAGCCGGAGTCAGGAGAGCAGGGTCTTGTTTGAGCTGGGGCCTGGCTCAGGGTATGTAGAGGGATGGCAGACCGAGGGTCGTGGCCGCACCACCGCCCTCCCCTCCAGCTAGGGGCCCAGCCCCGCCACTTGAAGGCCCAGGGACCACTCTGACAGCCTTAGTGTGGACATCGCTGCTCTGGATATGGCCAGGGAGGCCGGGCAGGAGCTCTTGTTCCTCGAGGCCATGGCCGCGGCCCCCCTGACGGCAGCCAAGCCAGGCCGTGTCACTTTCCCAGGGCTCAGCCCAGGCTGGAGTGTGGCCGAGTTTGCAGGCAGGGAATCTTGAGGTCCTTGGCTGCACCCATCCTGGGCCCTAGAGAGCCGGAGAGGGCTGTGCGGTCGGTGGGACAGGAAGACCTACCTGAGCAGACACCCGCGGAGGCTGTGGCCTGTGTTTCCCTGCCGGGCTCCGTGGCCGGCCCTGGAGGAGGGAGGCCACAGCGGGGCGCCCGGCCCGTGGGGCGGGGAGAGGCACATAGCAGGCCCCTGGCCCTGTTGTCAGAAGCACAGTGGGGACGTGGCTCGGGCTTCATCCGCACCCCCTCACGTCCACCCCCATAAGAAGTACCCGAGCCTGTGCGTGGCGTGGGCTGTCCCTGCCGGGGCCCCTCGTGGGAGGGAGGGCTGGGCCGCCGCGGCTCTTCAGTGCCCCAGGCACTGGCCGTCTGGCTCTAGGGTGTTCGCTGTGCCATTCAGGGACAGAGGGTGGTGGGCCCACAGGACCCCAAGGTGGAGGAGTAGCTGTGGCTTTGGAGGTGACCGGGTCACCTTCTGGGACCCAGGGCCGCTGGTGCAGCACGGTGTACGTGGCAGGCTTCGAGACGGGGCTCAGTGAGTGGGGAGCGCCTCCGCTGGGAGCCGGGGCCAGAGTGGGTTTCCTGGCAGAGGCTAGTGGGAGAGCCGGACCTTCGAAGCAGGGGAGGGAGGGGATCCCACGGGGCATTGCCAGAGGGGAAGGGGATTTGAGAGAAGAGGCATCGCTCAGGGTGGCCGGCAGGGCCGAGGCCCAGAGGTGAGGGAACTTAATGGGGAGGAGGCCCGGGGAGGCTGGATGGGCAGGTGGGGCTCTTGGCAGGTTTGGGGGTGGATGGCAGTGAGCAGGGGTCTGGCTAAAGCAGGAAGGGTCAGGCTCCTGCATGGCTTGGAGATGGGCCAGGGAAGAAGGGCTGGTGGGAAGGACTGTCCCCGGAGAGGGTGTGGTGTGGAGGGTCATGGGGGTAGGAGGGCATCTGGGGTGTTCATGCTTGGGTGGTGGCCAAGGTGCCGGTCAGGGTTGAGGCCCAAGCTAGCAGCCGATAGGGTTCCTCTGGGCTATGGCCTGTACTCTGTGTGCCGGCCACCACAACCACAAGTGTGGGCTTGAGGGGGACACGCAGGCCTATCTGCGCTTCTGTCCCACATCTGCGGTTATGGGCTGCAGCGGCTGGGACAGGACCTCAAGCCCCCACTTCACGACCTGCTGACCTGTGTCCTTGTGGGGTGGGCAGCAGGAATGGGCACCCTAGAGGCTTGGAGAGCCTGGGCGCCCAGACCAGGGAGAGGGCCAGGGCCTTTGGGAGCCCTCGGTCCAGAGTCCAAGGGTCAGCGTCCCCGAGATGCTCCGAGGGCCAGGGGCCTGATTCAGGCCAGGTGCGGCCCAGAGGAGGAGCGGCCGGCAGCGGCCGTCTTGTGGTCTTCGCCGAGCATGCGTCACCCCCACTGCACGCCATTGCCCACGGGTGAGTCTGCCGCCAGCCTGGGCTCTGCGGCCTTCGCTGCGGGCGGGATGCGTGTGGACCGCCTGCCCGGCTTGGACGGCACCACGGGAGGCCGAAGGGCACAGGTGCTGGCGTGGAGGGGGCCTCCCTGGCCCACGTCCTGATAGCCACCCCCCTTATGGGTGCCGGGGCCTGGCTGGCAATCACAGGCTCGTCCCGAGAAGGGCACACGGCTTTCCACTACCTCACGGCAGAGCCAGGGGAGGTGGTGAGGAGGGCCTCAGAGCCCTGGCTACCTGTCTGTGCTGACCATCTGAGGAACCCGTGTCTACCCACTAGCACGCACATGCCCATCCCTGAGCCTGCGGAGCTGGAACCTGAGGCCAACACGCCAGCAAGGCTGGGGTCCCAGTGTGGGGGCCCCAAGCAGCAAGCAGGCACGTCCAGCCCCGTTGGCCAGCGGGTCCCCTCCCCAGTGTTGTGTAGAGAGCGCTTGAGTGATGGTGGAACGGGATGGATGAACCAGCGGCAGCCTGGGTGGAGGGCAGCGTGCAAGGACACACCTGTCCCCGTGCAGCCATGCGTGTTCCCACGTGTGCCACCCTCGTGCTTGTGTGCAGCTCCCTGCATGCACACGTATGCGTTCACACACATCTGTCTGCAGCCACCGGATCCCTCCTTCTGGGTGCCAGGCCCAGCCCAGGTGGGCTGCAGTGGGGGCTGTGGCCAGATGGGGGCTGCTCCCCAGAGAGGAGGGTCACCCAAGAGCCGGGGCTCATGTCTGTGTGTAGCACCTGCTGGTCGCCCATCCCACCCCGGGCTGTGGGGCCTATACCCGCCCATCCCCCGAGCCGTGGGGTTGGAACCACAGTTACCCTCTGACAGGGCCGCAGCGGGCAGGCGGGCCATGGATCCTCCGAGGATGGGGCCAGGTCTGTGACTGCACGCAGCCCGCCAGGGCACTGGCTAGTGCCTCCTTGGCCGTTCTGGGGTGTCCCAGGCAGGCAGCGGGGCCCGGAGGGCAGGGAGAGGTGGGCAGGAGGGAGGTTGGGAGGCGTGCTCTCTGCGTCCACCTCTCCAGAGGTGTCCCTGGTGAGTGACATCTGTCCAGTGGCTCCAAAAGGCCACCCTCCCGCACCTGCCCGGCCTGCCGGCCACTGTCACCAGTAACCATGGGCACACCAGCCTGCTCATCTGCCCACCTTGTGTGTACTGGGCCCACACAACCCGCCCCCACCAGGTGCTCTCTGGCCCCACGGCGGCTTCCGGCTGGGTCAGGGCCCACAGCGAGAGGCGGGACTGGTGGCCGTCCATGGGTACCAGCGCCGCCCGAGGGCAGTGGGCTCCAGGGAGGAGGGGCAGGGGTTGGGCGTCCCCCGGGGACTGAGGTCCCCAGGGCAGTGTCTGCTCTGTCGGAGGCTGCCTCCGATGCGTCCGGCTCCGGGAGCCCAGCGGGAGCCCCATGGGGTCTGCTGGGGTGAGCACCTCCCCTTGGCTGTCCCGGGACTGGGCAGCAACACCTCTGTCCGCCGCCTGCTCCTCCCAGGGTCACAGCGTCCCCCTCCGTCCGCCTCTGGGCGGCTGCAGCCCTGACAGACTGCATGGTGGGGAGGCGCTGGGAGGTCCGAGGCCGGCAGTGCGGGGCTGCCGTTGCGGGTATGGGTGCCCAGTCCTTTGTTGATGCAGCTGGGGCCTGGGAAGAGTGTCGGACACCTGGGCACCCCAAGGCTGCGGACAGTCCAGCCGGGCTCTCAGGGACCTGAACTGCAGACCACACGTGTAACCGCTAGGGGGACGGGGTGCCCAGCCATCTGTCCTGGCCCTGGGCACTTTCCTCAGCTTCCCTGCCCCCTGGCGGCCACTTGGGCACCGTCGGGCGTCACCCTTGGGAATGCTGTATTCCCCCAATAATAAAGACTAGGAGCCTCAAAGTGGGTGTGCGGTTCCTGTCCACAACGTGTCAAGGCCACCAACACGTCGTTGCGGGGCCTGCCTGGCTGGGCTCCCACCACACGCAGGCATCAAAGGCTCACCATCTCTCATACACTGGCCCTGTTCCTTCCTGGGTCTGAGGACCCCCTTGTCCAGCAAGGCAGCAAAGACTGGCCCGGAGAAAAGGGGACCCGAGCCCCTAGCCCTGGGGGTTCAGCGGGAGCCTAGGAATCTGTTGGGCCTCTTGGACCCTCCTCGCAGCCCCAGGCCTGCTGCCTCCCGGCCCCTGACCGCCCCTGCGTGTGTAGCTGTGACCAGTGGACCGTCTGCACCGCCTGCAGCCCACTGGACGCTGCACCCCCGCTGCCTGTGGCCCTAGACAGCCCCGGGTTGTGGCCCCCTTCTCTCCACCCCCATCCTGCAGCAGGGGTGCCCCAGGACCAGCCAATGTCCGGCCCCATGCTGTCTTCAGCAGGACACACACACACCCCACCCCCACCTGCAGCCTGGCCCCAGGGGGATGCCAGAGGGGCTGGTCAGCTCCTGGGGGGAGGGACTCTCGAGTTGGGGCTTCCAAGCTTTGCGTGAGGCGGGCCGATCAGTGCCTCTCTGCCTACGTGTCGGGAGGGTTGGTTGCTCCCTGGGGAGGCTTGGGCCCCAGCCAGGCTGGCAAGGGGTAGGGGCCAAGTGACAGGCTCCAGAGCTGCAGGCCCTTCAAAAGGTCGTGGGCGGTGGCAGCAGCTTGGGGCTCTATGGCTTTCCTGCCAGCAGAGGAACCTGGGTCAGGAAGCCATTGTCCCCATACAATGGACCCGGCTGGGACCTGTGAGGGCAGGGGCTCCAGATTGGAACCTGACCTTGACCCTGATCTACCACCGATAGTCCTCAGCATTCTCTCATGGCCACTGCGGCCAGCCCTGGCCAGGAAAGTGGACAGCTGCTCCCATCCGAGGACTAGTGCACCAGGGAAGGGGAGATGGGTGGTGAGCACTCGTGGAGCAACCGGGGTGGGGGGGGCTGTAGAAGAGGCACCCATCAGCCCTGGTCAGCTCATGGGTGGGCAGGGAGGGACAAGTCCCCTTCCATCACAGGGAACAAACTGCTGAGGCCATGGGGACTCAGCCACTGCCCGGGGGGCCGAAGCGGACCGAGAGCATGCCTGCTCCGCCGGGCCGGGCCGCATGGGGGCCGCCCTTTCCTGGGCGGGGGTGGGGGGCTTTGCACCAGCCTGAGTCATTGGCCACCCCTGCCCCCAGCCTCGGAGGTCACGGTGAGTAAGGACATTGTCTGCCAGTACCAACCTGGTGGGGCCTGGGAAAACAGCTGCCTGGCCCATCGCAGAGGGCTGAGCATGGTGGCCCCAGCACTGCCTTCAGCAGGGACCCGGCGTACTGCGGCTTGGCCAGGAGGCTGTGGCGCCGGAGGCTGGTGTCCCAGTGGGGCCTGATGGCAGGTGGTTGCAGGTCCTGGCAGAGCGGGGGCCGGGATCAGCTCCTGTGCACGTGGGCACCACACTCAGGTGCGCACAGAGACAGGTCCGTGTCGTGTTGGTGTCAAAATGTCTCTGAGCCCCCCGCCCCCCACAGCCTGCACTGACCCCCCTGAGCCCTCGCCACCTCTGGGCTCCCTTCCCCCACAGAAGCTTCTTACCAGGAGAGTGTTTGCTCCAACCACACACAGCTCTGGAGAACACAGACCTCCCGTCTGTCGGTTCATAGATGAGTTCGTTCAGCCAGTGTTGGCCAAAGCCTCGCCGCCAAGCTTTTATTGGCCGTGGGGACCTGGCAGGGATGGACCCGCCTGTGTGCTGTTGGGAAATCCAGCAGATGGTGGGGGGTTGCTGCTGAGAAGAACAGGTGTGCGGCCAACTGGACCACTGGATGGATGGGGAGCTCGGGTGGGGTCTGAGCAGGTGGGCCCTGTGGGGGTGGGGCGGCAGGTTTGGGGATCCAGAGAGTGCGCAGAGCGGCTGGCAGGGGAGTCTAAGAAAAGGGGTAGACACCTGGAGCTAGCTCCTCCGCCCAAGGTCTCCTCAGTGCAACCCCGGCCCGGCCCTGGGCAGGGCTGCTCTTCAACTGACCCCATCCTGGGGATGGAGGGTTGGGGGAGGGGGCACGGTGGTCACACGGCCACGACCCAGGGCTGGAAGGAACACGCAGGCACACAAGGCTCTCAGCCCTGCCGAGCTCCCCACCCCAAGCCCGCCCTGCCCTGTGGGCTCCACGCGTTTTGCGTGGGTCCGGGCCGCTGGGTCCCAGCCAGCAGGCGGCACTGCAGGACAGTCGGGAAGCCCGGCCTTGTAGGTCTTGTGTGTGCGTGCGTGTTTGTGTGGGTCAGGGCCCTGAGGAGCCCCGCTCCTGGGAGGAAGGAGCCCACCCTGATGGCTGGCCCCTTTGCCATTTACCTTTGCACCAGGTGGTCCCCTGATGTGGACAGTGTGATCAGACCAAGACGACCACCCGGGCCCTCTCCACTCTCCCCTCAACTTCGCTTCCTGTGTCACCTACAGTGTCCCCAGGCACCCTGGGTGAAGGGGGTTCTTCAGGGGACAGCAGGCTCTGGGTCCCCACTGAGGATCCAGTGTTTGCGGAAGAGGTGAGATGGGTGTAGGGGTTACCCAGGAAAGTTTCCTGGAGGAGGAGGGGTCCACACTGGGACCTGAAGGAAGAAAAGCTGGTCGAGCCACAGTTGGTCACAGAAGAGGCAGGAGGGCTGCCAACCTGGGGTCGTCGGTGACAGAGGACAAGGGAGGGAGGGAGATTTGGTAAAAGCTTCTGAGGGTGGGAGGGGTCAGGGTCCCAGAGAACGGGGTGTCACGTTTCTTGCAGAATGGGTGGGAGGAGACTGTGGAGCCAGCCGGTGGGAGCAAGTATGTAGCCAGAGAGGTGGGCGGAGGAGAGGATATACTGACCCAGGTGGGCCCACAGCCCTGGCCACTCACCCTACTGGCTTTGGGCAACTTGGGTTTGTGGGGAGGGCAGACAATGCTGGTGGTTGGGGTTGTGGGAGGAGGGACCAACAAGCATTTCCCAAGGGCAGGGCTGGACCCTAAAACATGGGGAAGATGGTGGGTGGAGAGTGGTGGAAGGGCAAGCCTGGGGCTCCTGGGAACAGCCAGGTGCAGGCTTGGGTGAGAGCAGGGGGCCTAGGCAGGGGAGGGGTGTGTGTATGGGTGGGTGGGGTGTCCCCAGGCCAGGCTCCCAGTGAGTCACTGCTGACCCGTCGTCCCGGCGCCGTGGGGGCCCAGGCTGGGCTGGCCACAGGAAGCTGATAAAGGGCCAGAGTCAAAAGCCTCCAGGCCTCCCACTTCCTGCAGCCCCAGGCAGGGCGCGGCGCTGGGGGAGCCGGGGCACTGGCAGGCATCTCCCGATGCAGCCCCAAGTGTCCACGGCGTGGCCCGGATGGCCCACAAAACCACAGAAATTGTGACCCATGACGCCCAGCTGTGCCTGTGCAGGATGTAGTCAGGGTCATCGTGGTGGTTTCAGGGAGGAGAGCTACAGGGCCGGGGCGTCAGAGCAGGGGCAGCGTGAAAGGGAGGCCAGCTCTGGGGGTGCAGAAGGGCACAGCCAGCAGGCCAGGGCGGGTGTATGTTTACCTGCCGGTCAGGCTGCACCCACCTGAGGTCACGTGTGTGGCCGCCTGCCCAGGCTGCTGAGGGGTCCTGTTAACCCAGGTCACCCGGGAGTGGGGTGCTGGGGGAGGTAGGAGGGGCAGGAGGGCGGCTGGCAAGCGTGGTAGGGCGCCCCGGAGCACCACTCCCAGTGACTGCAGCTGCAACGCTGCCCAGCACTTCTGCCATGCGCCGGGGAGACAGCCCTGCCGCAGGGGCGTCACCGGGAGCGAGAGGACGTCCCCGGACACCGCCCCAGCGGGTGCTCCACCGCCAGAGCCTCAGGCCGGCGCCCCACCCCCACCGTCACGCCACCAGCCCAACCTCTGGGGCCTTGGCAGAGTCACCAGGCGCGCGCCCTCCCGGCCAGGGGTGACCCCCGAGGCCACCTTCTCCAAAGCCCCCGCCCCCATCGCGGAGACGCGTTCCCCGCAAGCCAGGCGACGGACGCGCAGAGAGGCGCCCACGTGCCCGAGCATCAGGGCTTCGGCTGCGTCCGGCTCGCGCGGAAACAGCCAACGTCACGCGCCCCGCACCGCGCGGCTTCCCTCGCGCAGCGGCCGCCGGGCGACAGGCGGGGCCGCGGCGCCGGGGCCCGGGGGCGGGGCCGCCGCGGGGCGGGGCCGTCCTGCCGCGAGCTCGCGGATTGGCCCCCGCGCGGCCGGCAGGGGCGGGCCGGCCTCCCATTGGCCCGCAGCCGGAGGGGCGGGGCCGTCGCCAGCCGAGCGCGGCCGCCGCGGGCCCCGGAGCCGAGCGAGCCCGCGGACGCCGGGGCAGCGCGGAGGGTCGGGCCGCGCCGGGCCGGGCCGGGCGGCCGTGCCCGCGCCGGGCGCCGCGGAGCAGGGCCTTATCAGCGCGGGCAGCTGGCGGCCCGTCCGTGCGCGAGCGCCCCGGCCCAATTCAATGGCCATTGTCCGCCGGCGCCTTTGTTCGGGAGGCGGCCACTTCCTGCGGGCCGGGCTGGCCGGGCTGGGCCGCGCGGGCAGGAAACGCTCCGAGCCGAGGCCGCCCCAGCCCGGGGTCAGAGGCGACGGCCACCTGCCCGGGGGCGCCCTGGGCTTGGGGCCGGGCCGCGGGGCGGGCGCGCGGGGCGGGGGAGGCGGGGTGCGGGCCGGGCCGGGGAGGTCAGGCCTGGGAGGGCGGGGGAGGGGCAGAGGAAGCCGGAGGGATATCCTCAGGCGCAGGGGTGCCCCTCCCAGGTCGCCGGCGGGGGGACAGGCCCTGCAGGTTAGGAGGAGCATCGGGCAGGAAAGTCGGGGACGGAAATCCAGCTCCTCGCTGCTGTCTAGGGGAGAAGGGGTCGGTCCCCTGGAGACTCCAGGCTGACCGTCAGGACTGGGGCCTTCGGCGCGAGTGGGAAGTTGTGAGGGAAAACGAGGCCCCACGTGCGCCCCAGGCAGGGCCGGCCTCCTTTGTGCCTTCCCTGGGGCTCCGCCGCACAGTCCGTCTCACCAGGGACAGCCTGTCTTAGGGTCCCTCACCAGGCCTCCCTGCCCTGCCTCCCTCTGCTGCCCACTCCCCAGGACCTTGCAGCTGGTCGGCCAGACCTTGATCACATGCTGACCCTCAGCTTGGAGTGGGGTCTACAGAGTGGGTGGGAGATGGGAGCTGGCCCAGCACCAGAGCTCACGGTTCCTCTCCAAGCCAGAACCAAGCTGGTCAAGGCACGGATGGTCACAGCCTCTCCACTGTCCCACCCACCTGGCAGGGACCTTCCTCGGCCAGCCCCCATCCTGCCCCTCTCGCCAGTGCCCTGGAACCCGTTGCACCTCCTTCCTTTGAAGCCCCCAGGCGGCCTGCGCTGGAAAGCAGTCCCCACACACTCCATCAGAAAACCGCCCTGGGCATTCCAACGGGAGACTTAATGAGGTTCTGGCAACAGAGGGCTTGGAAGGCTACAGGAGCAGCACCACAAGGACAGTGGGGCACCCCGGAAACGAGCTGCCGCCCGGGGCCCGAGGAGCCAGGGGAGGGCTGCTGCCCAGCCCCTGGGGACTGGAGGTGCCCCTCTGTGACCGTTCCCCTCCGAACGCATGGCTGTGATACGGGGGTGTGTGCAGACCTATCGAGATGTCACACAGCATGTAGCACAGTGCTGGGACACAATAGGCGCTTTACAGAGGGCGTTTACCAAGGGACTAGTCCCCCACCAGGGAGAGAGGGGAGCCGTGCCACCCTGGTGCCTTGGACTTAGCAGCTGGAGGTCACAAGGTCTAGGAGATGCTTGAACTTGAACCCATCTGAAAGGCCAGTGCCAAGTAGTTCTAGGGAGATTGTGAGCGACAAAGGGGATTGGGCCAGAGGGGCAGGGAGAGCCCCAGACCCCACACAGGGTGCCTGCCCCCAGAGCCCAGAGGGGCGGTGGGAGGGCCCGCCTCCGCACCCCCGCCATGTGCTCCACACGGGCTGGCAGCAGCCAACGCCATGCTGTCCTAGGCCATCCCCTGGTCTGTGCAGCAGGATCTCCAACAGGAGCCTGGCCCGTGGATCAGGCCAGTCCCACACAGGTGTCAGGGATGCTGAAGGAGAAGGACTGTACGTCACCCAAAACAAGGTGGTCAGTCCTACTGTCTCTACCGTGGGGACCCCGAAGGGGAAGGGCAGGCCAGGGAAGAAAGGTGTGTCTGGGCAGGACCCCAGCACTGCAGGGGAGAGGCGGTCTGGCCACGAGGGGTTTTGGTGTGAGCAAAAGCCTCAGGAGAAGGCAAGAGGGTGGTTTTCCAGGGCCGTGCCCAGAAAGATGGAGAAGTGTGTGTGGAGAGAGGGGTGGTGGGCTGCAGTAGTGGCAGGGCTCCTTGAGGTCACATGGGGCCTTTGGCCCTGGGGACTACAGAAAGGGTAAACAGTTGGGGCACCTGGTTGGGCGTCTGACTCTGGATTCTGGCTCGGGTGATGATCTCGGGGTCATGGGGTGCAGCCCCGTGTCTGGCCCGGCCCTCTGCAGGGAGTCTGCCTGAGATCCTCTCTCCCTCTGCCTCTGCCTCTGCCCCTCCCCACCCCCTGTGCACTTTCTCTCTAAAAATAAACACATCTTTTAAAGAAGCGTATGGTCAGGAGATGGCCCGACAGGCTGAGCACCCTTCAGAGCACATCAGCGCTGGAAGGTCGCAGGGAAGGACTCTCGGAAGAGCTTGCGGCTTCTGTCAAGGGTGGAGGAGGATGGAGGTCAGCATCCTTACTGTGTTTTGATTCAGCGTAAGCCTGGCCCAGCGCCTGTCCTGGCTGCCGGGTCCACACCCCTCCTCCCACAGGGGTACAAGGGTCGCATCTCCTGCCCCAAGGTCCTGCCCTCACACCTCTTCTCCATAAGGGAAAGACCCCAGAGGGAGCCCTCGGGGTCCTCCTGCTACCACGAGGGGCGGTCCCCGCCCGGCAGGCCGGTCCGACCTCTAGGGTCCAGGTCCGACTGCCTGGGCCGCTCTGGACGGCACACTGCCCAGGCCCCCGTGCGTCGTCAGCTTCAGTCCCAGCATGGCGGGCCTTGCTGGCCGTCACTGCCCACCCTCCTCGTATCCAGGGCTGTCCCCCTGGCCACCTCACCCCCTCACCCAGAATGCAGAAGGAGGCCCAGGCAGCCCCATCCCCATGCCTCCCTCGACCCTGCCCTGCTCGGCCCAGGACTCGTGGCCCGCCCTCACTACAGCCCACAGGCATCCCGACCCTCACTTCTCCGGGACCCACTGTCCTCCAAAAAGCTCTCCTCATGCCCCCAGTGTCCTCTGGCTGGGTCTCCCTCCTCCGGGAAGCCGCCCATGGCATCCCCTAGCCCCGTGGCTGCCTAACTCGCTCCAGCCCCTCTCCACAGCCAAGCTGGGGGTGGGCTGAGGCCCGCAGGACGGATGGCTGGTGGGCCCTGCCTGCCTTGGGGGCCTGGGGAGTGCGGGGCTCTGGCAGCACCCAGCCCAGCGGACTTGGCCAGAGCCTCCTCTTTGTGGGAGGTCTCCGTGTGAGTCACCCCTCGGGCACAAATGCAGGAAGTCGCCATTCTGTTAGACTCTATTTTCTCCGTTGAGGGAAAGTCTGTCACACGAAGGCCATTGTTCCCGGGATCACGTCTTCCGGGTGGGCTCGGGCCACCATGCGGCTCATGCGTTTTGGGGGCTCCAGGCCCAACTATCTCCCTTCGAGACCCAGGGGTGCCTGGAGGCTGGGAACGTGGGGTGTATCGGTCAGCCCTGGGGAGACGCGGGCGTACCCATGAGGCAGCGTGTGACCCAGGAGCCCGGGTCCGCACAGTGTTGGGGCCCAAGTGAGGTCGGGGCCAGGGTTCCACACGCACCCCGGTTGTAGGCTCTCTGCCTGCTTGTAGGCCTTGGGGTCCTGCCTGGGCTCCACGACAAGCCTGCCTCCCTTGCCCCAAGAGAGCCACCCCTAAACCCTGCCTGCCCCCCCGCAGCCTTCGAGACCAGGCTGGGGCCTGCTGTCCCACTGTCCCCAGGCCAGCGTGGCTCTGGCCCACGTGAGCCCCACGGTCCTGGGGGGACCCTGCCATGGCTGGGGTACAGGGTTGGGCCAGGCCTCTGGGGGCAGTGGTGCGGCAGGCCGCCCTCCCATGACTTCAGCCCTGCCACTCTGCCCCACTGCTGCCCTCGGGCTGACATCAAGCCCCACAAGGGGCACCTGGGGTGCCGGGGGGGTACAGGAGTGGGTGTGGGGCTCACACTGCAGCTCATCTCAGGGCCAGGTGAGGGGCTTATGCTGAGAAGGGCCTGGAGCCCGGGAGCCTGGGGCTGCAGGAGCCCCAGCGTAGAGGTGGGAGCAGTGGGAGGTGGACAGGGTTTTAGGCTGGAGGGAGCCCCGCAGCCAGGAGGGCAGGCCCGGGGTGGGTGTCGGGGCCTCAGGAAGGGTGGGGGCCCAGCCTCGGTGTGAGGAGGAAGATGCCGCAGCTCCTGGCCCTGAGCACGAGGGTCCCCGCTGGGCAAACAACGTGGTGGGGCTAGGGTGGACAGGCCAAGGAGGAGCCCGGCTTGAGAGAGGAAAGGAGCACTGTGGCCCCGAGGTTCTGGGCAGTGGAGACTGACGACCAGAGATGGGGGCATGGGAAGCCAGAGGCAGGAGCTCAGGGCTCAGACAGAGGAGAAGGAATCAGGAAAGGTCATGGCGAGGCTTCTCCTGGAACAGGGAGGGATGTGGAGCTGGCGGCCCTGTCAGGGCAGCCAGGGGAGGAGGGCCAGCACGATGGAGTTTCCCCGAAGGACAGACAAGAGAAGGGGAATCTTCAGGGAAACAAAGTCCACAGATTTGCTGAAATTTACAGGCGCAGGACTCGGGTGGAGAGGGTCTTTGGGGGGCACAGGGGGCAGCGGGGATGGTGTCCGGTGATGTGTCCCCACGCACCCCCCCCCGGCCATCGTGGGTCATGCAGACCCCCCCCTTCCTGCCTCTGGTCCCGACCCTTCCTTCTCACCCCCCCGCCCCTCCTCCACCCGCTGGCTCTGAAGCAAACCCTGGGTATAGCTTCATACTTCAGTCTGGGTCCCTAAGAGACTGTTGCCCAGAAAGTGCTAACGCCACCGGCACACGGGCGGCCAGTCAGGGCTCCAGGCTCTGGGACGGCCGGCCTGACGAGGGCCCGCACGCGGCCCACGCGCTGTAAGGGCTTGACGTGTGTCTCGAACCTCCGTCGCCTCAGTTCTCCCTCCTGCTCGAAGAAACCTCACTGTCCTGCGCGCCGCCCAGGCCTCGGCGTCTGCCACCGAGCAGCTGACCCCTGCGGGCTGGGTCCGCGTGGCGGCGGCGCTCAGCAGCGGGCTCTCCGGCTGGGAGGCGCACGGTCTTACCGTATTTTTTCATTGCAGCGAGACACACCTAACGCCCGGCTGCCCGCTGTAACCATTTTAAAGTAATAGCGTCACGAAAGGCAGAGGAATGCCAGTACTTGGGGGATGACTAGCAGGTCAGGAACCTCTGACGTGCTCGCAACCAAAAACACAGCTTCAGGACACGGAAAGCCACAGATGACCCGTGACCCGCCCCAGCCCGTGTCTGCACAGACGGCTGCGGCATCCACCAGCAAAGACGTGGGCCGTCTGGATAATGCGGTGGAGAGAGGCACACTGTTTGCTAGCACACATGGCGTTCTCCAAATCAACATGTTTCGGGTCCCCAAAGAGGCCTCAGGACGCCTTCAGGAGTGGAGGTGCCCACGGGGAAGGCAGGCAGGCAGCGAAGCCCCCCCACCCCGCGCAGCACAAAGCGGCTCTGAGGGAGTTCCAGGCGCAGCCCAGCCGTCCCAGGGTGCGAAGGGAAAGAAAGAGGTCTTCAGACGTGCCAGGGGCCTCACGCTGCCTGCCAGGCACTGTCTCAAGCTCCCAGAGGACCTGCCCTGCTACAACGAGAGCGAAAACCGAGCCAGGGAGCCAGGGGAAGGGAGCTCCTGGGGGAGTGCGGGGAGAGGTGTGCAGGACAGCTGTGCCCCGTGAGGCCTGGCCCGCAGGGTCAGACAGTGGAGGACGTGGGTTCCCAGGAGCCCCCGCTCTGACGTGCACCTGACCTATGGGGGAGGGTGAGAGGACCCCAACGGGGCTGGAAGCAGAAGCACAGGGCAGCCCATCCTCCTGGTCCTGCCTGGCGCCCCGACGGTAGGGCCTGGTGTCCCGAGATCACCCATGTCCGCGCCCACTGGTGGCGCCAGCGGCTCCTGACCTCTCTGGGAGGCTGAGGCCAGACACGGGCCCTGAGGCCCCACAGCCTCTCTTCTCCTGGGGCCGTCAGCTGAGCGCTTTGTCAAAGCAGAAGAGGGTGTAGCTTGGGGACGCACACCAGCCGCTACAGGTGGGGAACAGTCCCGTGTCCACAGAGGCTACCCAGGGGGCCGTCCCCCAGCGGCAACCAGGCTACCCAAAACATGCTTTCTTAACCGGCCCCTGTTTTTCTTCAAACTGATCTTTTCTGCTCTTCTGCAGGCACAGCACACGGCACACGGGACCGTCTGGAAAGCGGCGGTCACTTTCCCGTGGCGCTCCTGCGGCCGGGCGGAGTCGGGGGGCGCCCACGGCGGCAGGGGACGACGACACAGGATCTGCCTGCCGCAGAGAGGCGCGCGGCTCTTCTGGAGGAGACCCGGAGGCCGGCAGATGGGGGTGTGGCCCTCCCAGGGAGCAGGAGCGGCAGACCCAGCCTGCTGCCATCCAAATCCCTGATGGTGCTTTCGCCACGGTCGCTCCAACTTGTGTAAGGAGCAGTGGGTTAATGGCTAAGAGGTCACTTTTGAAGGGTGAGGAAGAAACAGCAAAGAGGGATCCGTACGGTCAGGTACAAGGACGTGTGTCCAAGCGCAGTGGGGACAGCGGGGGCTGCCGGCACAGGAGTCGCAGAGGCAGGAGAAGAAGCCGGGGCGGCCCGGCCCTCAGCAGCTCCGGGGTTAACCTGAGCGGAGAGCCACAAGCAGGCTCCAGCGGGGCAGCTTGGGCCAGAGGCCAGAGGTGTCCCCGATACCAAAATCTGGGCCCTCGGAGGCTGGCTGGACAGCTGTACTGCGCCCCCCACGAAGGACATGCCTGCCCTAAAACACATGGGGCCCCCGCGGCCCTGCGTTAAAGGCAACAGGACGGGGCATGTGGACCACCTTGGAGACACCAGAGGGGAAGGGGGAGACACCAGACATGTCTGTGGACTGAAAGGGTCACTGGCTGAGGGTACAGAAACCCAGCCAAGATGGCACATGATGGCATTTCAGGACCGAGACACAGCCAGAGAGACACAGGCCCCACAAAGGGTCAAGGACTGGTCCAGCCATTACCATGACACCAGGAGGACCGGGCGGCCCCGTGGTCAAGCCAGGATGGGCAGAGGGCAATCAGGGGACGGTCCCGAGCAGTCAGCTTTCACGAGACAGCTCTCGAATGAGGAAGGCCAGCAAAATGAGGACAAGGGCCAGGGAAGACAAAGGCATGGGTCAGTGACGCTGGGATGGAAGAGGAGGGCCCCCAGGTCCTGGAGAAGGGGCACCAGTGCAGGGCGGTCACCGCACAAGACCCATCAGACCACGCCCAGG
The DNA here is from genome assembly GCA_004024625.1 of Mellivora capensis. Classification (NCBI taxonomy): domain Eukaryota; kingdom Metazoa; phylum Chordata; class Mammalia; order Carnivora; family Mustelidae; genus Mellivora; species Mellivora capensis. The sequence goes on along the minus strand of PISX010008252.1, from coordinate 34,021 downwards.
CACGATGACTTGTGTTCTCCAGAGAAGCAGACAGACACACACATGCGGGCATGGGAGTCGCTCTAAGGGACCAGTCACCCAGTGCAGGCTGCGAGGCCATGACCGGCGGGCGGTGAGCGGCAGACCCATCAGCGCCAGCCGTGGGCTCCACTTGGAGCCCCCCAGGCCGAGCAGACCCGCATCCCAGCAGGACGGTACGGGGAGCGGATTCTCTCTCTGCCCGAGGTCCTCTGTGCACCCCAACTGATCGGACGAGGCCCACCCACACCGGGCCGGCACCTGCTCGACTCGGTTCACAGACTCCAGCACCCGTCTCATCCGGAAACACTGGAGTCACGTTCCACCAAACCCCTGGGCACCCGCAGCCCAGCCACGTGGACGGGGAAACCGAGCCATCACGGAAGCAGGAAAAAGACACGGTGACGAAACCAGAGGGTTAGGTGTGGAATGAAATGCAGGCAGGTGCGCTTCTCAGTGTGCCACAAAGGCACCCCACACCCAGCAGGGACGGAGCAGGGCCCCTGAGCCGCAGCCCCAGGATGAGGGAGCCTGCGTGTGCACACGGGAGGCCGGCCACCGCTGAGCTCCCCGGGCTGCGGGGCAGGGGGCAGACCCCCCAGGCCGCCTCCACTTCACCATCCGCAGTCTGGGCTCGCTGGGGGAAGCAGCGCGTGCCCTGGCCCACACCTTCCAGGGAATGGTCCCCGGTCCTCCCAATGGGGCCTTCTGCGCAAGGGTTTCCTCCCAGTTGCAAAACCGTGCACCTTCCCGGCTGCCCCTGGGTCTGTAGGCAACGCCGGGGAGGTTGTGACCGTGAGGGTGAGCGGGGCTGACCTGCTGTGCGTGGGGAGGGCTCAGGGGACGGCTCTGGGGCCTCCTCCTCCCAGGCTCCTTGGGCCACATGGTCAGCCACGTGCAGTGTGAGCTCCAGTGGGGTCGCTGCCTCTGGCCCTCCCTGAGGGCACCACCCTCCATCCCTGGAGTCTCTCAGAGCAGGACCCCCGACCCGTGCCCTCACCTCTTTGGACCCATGGCTGCCCACTGCCCCACCCCCGGGAGGAGGCTGAGCCCTGGGGGAAGTGGGGGCCCCATCTCTCTGCCCAGGCTGCTGGGCACTGCTCGAGCACGCCCTCCAGCCTGGACCATGGGGCAGCCCTGCCGGCCGGGCCACCAGGGCTCCCAGCCCCTGCCCCACAGGGGATCGGCGCGCAGCCACCCTCCCTCTAGTCCTGGCCTCAGCAGGTGAGCTCCTACCCAGAGAAGGGAGGCAGCAGCCAGCAGAAGCCACCAGGGTCCCACCGTGGAGAAGCAGGTCTCTGCCGTGCTCTGGAGGCACTGAGCGGTCCTAGGGCCCTCCCGACACAGGCTCCTGCCTGGCTGTGGTGCCCTTGAGGTCCTGCCCTGACCCCCAGGCCTGGAACCTCACGGACACAGATGTGAGATGGAGAGACAAGCCTGGATGACTGGGGTGGGCCTGAGGTCCCCACAAGCGTCCTTCGGAGGAGGAGGAGGAGAATGAGAGGCAACGATGGGAGCAGCGTCAGGGAAAGAGCCCTGGTGTGGGGGCGCCTGTGGGAGTTGGAAAAGGCCGGGACGGGTTCTGCCCTGAAGCCTTCAGGAGGCTTGCAGCACGGCTGCCAGCTGGGCCCTGGCCCGGGGAGGCTGGTGTCAGACTCCAGCCCGGAGCGGCAGGATGCTGAGTCTGAGCCGTCCCAGGCCATCACACCCGTGGTTGTAGGTCTGGGGGGCGGACATGGGGGCTCACAGCAGCCCACTGGCTCCGGCCCTCCCTTTTCCTCCAGGGCTCTGGGACGGCAGCTCCTTGGCTAGACCACCCCACAGCCTGGGCGTGGGATCCTTGTCCCTCTTACTGGGACCCCCAGTTCCAGGCCGCCTGCCGTGCGGTGGCCATACTCACAGCTCACCCGAGAGACTCGCCCACACCCCGGGGATCCTGAACCCAGGTCCCGGTGAGGCTGCGCCGGCCACATCTTGGACAGAGGGGAATAGGGGGAGACGGGCTGGTTGGCCACGGTTAGCGCAGAACATTCCTGTCTTCGAATCATCTGAATTTTGTTCCTTTCTGTGGCCGAGTAATACTCTGTCTTACGGTCAGCTGCACGGTGGACCCGCTCGCCTGCTGGTGGCCACGCGGCTGCCCTCCCAGCTGCTGTCAGTAGGGCGGCCAGTGCGGGCATTGGCCGAGTCCACGCTCCAGCCCTGGGTGCACCCCCAGGAGTGTACTGGTGGCTCTCCTGGGGACTTGATGGCTCCCCTTTGCAGAACAGCCAGACTGTTCCCCGAGGGGCAGCACCTCACGGGTGGAGAGACCTCAGTTCTGCCGTCTCCACGACCAGCCACCTCTGCTTGCCTCATGAAACCTTCCCTTCCCTCCACTGCAAGACCCATGCCGGGAGCAGAGGCTGCCTCTTCTTCCCAGATGCTCTTGGCTCCCTGCCACTCCTCCTCTGCCTGGGCCAGAGCTGCGTGAGCTCTGCAATGGGTCCTGCAGTGTGGGAAGGGAGCACCCCTGGACCCCAGATGTGTGGAGGAGAAGCCCGCCTGGCTGCTGGGCAGGGCGGGCCCTGGTGTGCGTCTCTCCAGTGCGCAGGACATGGGGTGGCCGGTGACCAGGAAGGCTGAGAAGCACAAACCACTAGGTTTATGGGGGGTGATGGTGACTCTCTGACAACAGCCCCTAGGAACCGTGCTTTCCTGCGGCTCCAGAACCCTGGGAACCTTCCTCCTGGCACCGGATGCCGTGAAGGAGCGCTGCCTGATGTGGGAGCTGGGTTGCAGCAAGCCTGGCCCGGTGACCCTGTGCTGGGGGAGCTGCTGTCGCAGGGGGACCCCATGGCTCTGAGACTGCCATGCCGCACAGAAAGAACCCACGTGGGAAGCGGCCAGTCCGCCCCTGCTGCTCCGGCCGCCCAGCTGAGCTGCCAGATGCGGGGCAACGCATCTGGCAGCTCAGCAGAGCCGTCTGCCAAGTGCAAGCCCGCTGAGCCTCCTGAAGGTGCCTGGGCCGGCTGTCCCCTGACCACACATGCAGAGAAACCCCATGGCAGAGCTGCCCGGCTGAGCCAGAGTCATCCGTGCACCTAGACAGTGATTGACAGATGGGTGCTTCCAGCCACGACATTCTGAGGCCCCATGTCTCGCTACCCAGCAACAGATAAGAAGACATGGGCGTCAGCTTCAAGGCCATGTGGCCAGTGCCCCTGGCTATTAGCTGTGGGGCCACAGGTCAGAGAGCAGGAGCGGGGCTCAGCCCCCTGCCCCACCATTCTTAGCGGCCCCTGGGAAGGCAGATCCACCCACAAGATCCACCCACAAGAAAGGAGTCCAGCTGCCAGGGCCTTTTCACAGCTCGGGAGGAGCGTGGCAGGGACGGCCTTCCGGAGGGTGGGAATAGCCGCGGGCCCTAGAGGGGAAGGAGGCACAGCTCCCCAGGCTGGGAGCGCCAGCTCCTCCCCAGCGCAGCAGGTGAGCAGGCAGGTGAGCGGAGGGCCTGGGTCTGCCTCGGCCCTGGTCCCGCCCCCTTCCCGGGCCTCGCCCTTCTTCCAGAGCTGCTGTCCTCCTGGCCACCAGGCTCCCCGGAAGGGTCTACACTGTCTCCCGCCGCCGCCCGCTCAGTGGTCCTGCATGCAGCCGCCCACCGACCCCTTCCTTCCTCCTCTCGCAGGCTCCACCGGGCAGCCGTGAGCGCAGACCGCTCCCGCCAGGGCCCAACTCTCCTCCCCTGCGGCCTGACCTCGCCCCCACATCACCCAGTCTCAAGGCCGCGGTCACCCCGCGTGGGGTGGGACAGCCGCTCGGCTCTTCCCGCCAGGGCTGCCCCACGAAGTCCCAAGTCCCCCGAGCACGGGCGATCGCGCGTCCGGCGGGTCCCCTCCAGCCACGCTCGCGGCCGCCAGCCCGCCCACCCCGCTGGACGCCGCCCGGCAGCCGGCTCCACGCGCTTGCCCCGCGCTCGGCTCCCACCGCGGGCGGATCCGGGGGCGCCCCACCCGCGCGCCGCCCCGGCAGGTGCGGCCCGCCCCGCCCCGCGCGCTCCCGCCCCGCCCCGCGCGCTCCCGCCCCGCCCCGCGCGCTCCCGCCCCGCCCCGCGCGCTCCCGCCCCGCCCCGCCCCGCGCGCACTGAGCATGCCCAGGGCCGGGTCACGCGCCCGGCAGCCGGAGGCCGGCGCGGACTCTGCCCGCGCCCGCCCTCGGCCGGGCTGCCCCGCGCGCTGGCATGGAGCGCATCGAGGGGGCGACCGTGGGCCGCTGCGCAGCCTCGCCCTACCTGCGGCCGTTCACGCTGCGCTACCGCCAGGTGAGCCGGCCGCCCGCGCGCCTTCCGCGCGCCCCCGCCGCCCGGCCCCGCGGGGCCCCGCCCCCGCCCGCGGCCCCGCCCCCGCCCCGCCCCTCGTGGAGCGCCCCAGCTCCGCGGGCGGGTGCGGTTCGAGTCCGGCTCCCAGACCCGGTCGGGGCAGCCCTGGGGAAGACCCGTCCCTCCGAGGAGGCTGCGCGGGGCCCCAGCACTTTTTGCAGCGGGACGTACGGGGCGCCCCAGGGGTCAGGGAAAGCTTCCTGGAGGTGGTGGTCTTCATTCTTGGCAGTGGAGGTAGGCTTGTGGCGTGAGGAGGCAGCAGCGGCATCTGGCAGAGCGCTGGGGAGCCTCTCCAGGTGGGCTTCCGAGGGCACCTCCGCTGCCCAGCACGCAGGCAGGCTGCGCCCCCCCCCCTCCCGCCCATCCCCCGCCACCAGCGAGAGCAGGACCCCGTGACTCCCTGGGTGCCGCGCATAGAGCAAGTTCACGAGGAATGTCTGTTGGTCCAGTGAGAACCAGCTCCGTGGTTTGGGCCCCTCCCCTTCTGCTCAGCGCCCGGTTGCCCCAGCGCATTGCCGGGTGTTGGAGTATCTCCCGGCCTTCCCCACGAGACCGCCCTCCCGCCTGGCGGACAGCACACGTGGTCCAGGTGTTTGATGCTCCGCTTCCCGGCCCGCCCTGGGCTGGCAGCCCCCTGTCCACTCCACGGCCCTTCCTCTCACAGCTCTCACTTGCTCCGTCCTTGTAGCCCTGTTGGCTCCAGGGGGACAGGGAATTCATGTCCCTGGGATGGGCCCAGGTTGGCAGTGCTGGCCTGGGACAGAAGCAGGGGGTCAGCTGAGGAACGGTTGAGGTCGCTGCCCTTCTCCTTGGCATTGCCTTTGGGTGGCGATGTCTGATGATGGCTGTGCAGCCCCCAGGGGGCTGGGGCTGGGCTGTGGGCAGTGGGTGGGCACAGGTGGTCCGGGCACACAGCTGCCATGTGGGATGTGGCTGCCATCCTCTCTCCCCGAGCTCAAGTGCGGTAGCCTGTCAGTGCGGCTCCACCCGTGGGTGGTGGTGGCCCAAGAGAGCCAGGGCAGACAGGAGGCAGTGGTGGGCCCGGGCTTGGGGAGCCCAGGCAGCGTTCCTTCAGGGGCTGTAGGACACAGGGCGGGCCGTGCATGATGCAGAGGGACACTTGCAGCCATCCTTGGCGGGGGAGGCATGGTAGCCAGACAGACCGGAAGCAGGTCACCGCACCCCCCCCCCCCAAGAAGGTTAACCACACCTAGGACCCAACTAGCTGGTCTGGGGCTCCTGGGGGTGGGTCTGGCTGGGCCTCACGGGGCCTCTCTGGCCCGTCCCTTAGCATCCTGCCTTGGCTGGACAGACGTTTTGATCTTGAGTGGAGAGGGTCCCCGAGGCTTGCAGGAGGTGACACTTATCCTGAAGGAGGCAGGAGGCACAGCAGGAACTTGGCAGGCTGGGTGAGGGGGGCAGGCCTTCTCTGGAGTGCGTCCTGGGTGGGTGGCCGGCCCTGCGGTGGCCAGACTGCAGGCAGGCCCAGGCTTGCCTCCTGGGGTTGGTGCCTCCCAACGGCCTCCCAGGCAGCCCGACCTTCCCCTTGGAAACAAAGGCCTCCGCCAGTCCTCCAGGGGCTTCTGCTTCCCGCAGAGCTCAGACTCATTTGCCCAGCACCCCTTGGACTAGCATGTGGGCCTCTGGCCGTGAAGCCCTTCTGCTCGGAATGCCCTTCCCTCGGGGGCCTCTGTGGCTGGTACAGTGTCACCTCTTCCAGGAAGTCCTCCCTCTTCTGCAGCCCCGGCTGCACGTTCTGTGTTCTGGCGCTCAGGTCCATGTCTACTTCAAAGCCTGCACAGAGCCCCAAGGACGGGGCCTGCAGCTTTCCGGGGTCTTAGGGCTGAGCCAGTGGCTGAGAGCAGATGGCCTAAGGGTGCTGGCAATGGGCCGCCACAGGGCAGGTCCCCAGGGCCCTGGGTCCAGCCCCACTGGCAGAGACCCCTTGGGGAGGAGGCAGGACCAGGTGGAATGGCCACTGATCATGTCCACTCCAGCCCCAAGGATGGGAGCCCACCCTGTCTAGTGGCAGGATTCTAGGCTTCTCACACACGGTGCCTGTTGGAACCCAACAAGTGCCCCTCCTGGCCCCCCGGGTGGGCCTGGTCCAGCCCGGCCTCGCACTGCCTCCTCCATTCACCGATTGCTGCCTGGAGCCCTGGGAGCCCATCGGGGGGTGGTGCCCGGCTTGGGGAGCAGGATGATGGAGACAAGCGACAGAACAGGGCGACAGGATGCACGAGAGACAGCCCCAGACAGAAGCTGGGCGGGCGCGGGGTCACCCCCTGTCCAGTCACCGTCACGGCATCACCATGTCCGGCAGGGCGATCCCCCCGCCCGGCTGGGGTGCTCGCACTCCAGCTGCTCCTGGCGCTGCTGCCCTCAGGAGGCCGGCCTGCCCCTCCTGCCTCCTTGTCTGTCTCCACTGGCCTGAGGAAGCTCCAGCATTGGAAACCTGATCTCTGCTCCCCTCCCCCCCCCCCCCCCCCCCCCCCGTCCTGCCCCTTGCCGTGCCCCACAGGGTGCTGCCCACACTTGGTGACAGCGTACATCTCTCGCAGCTCCTTGAGTCCAGCCTGCCCCAGGTGGCAGCTCACACTGGGCCTCGGATGCCTTTCTACCCTGTGCTGTGGTTTTCCGCCCCACCCCTGGAGAGGATCAGGCTGTCTGTGACCTCCCTCCCCAGCCTGCTGCAGCTCTTGGTGGGCTCAAGCCTTGGTGGGCCGCCTGGGGAGGGACTGGTGCAGTGGCTCTGGCTGGCTGGCCCAGCTTCGCAGGGCACTTGCACACATGCTAGAAGCCCTCTGGCCAGCCCTGACCACTGCCCTGCGTCTTTCAGAATGGCACTCAGAAGTCATGGGACTTCATGAAGACACATGACAGGTGAGAGCCCAGCCTGGCCCGGCTGCTGGGGAAGCCCTAGGCTGATGCCCACTGGGACACTGGGGCTCAGGGGCCGGGAGTCCCCCCCCTCCCACCCCTGCCTTGCTGCATCCCTCTGGGTGCACCGTTCTGGCTCCTGGCTCAGGCTGCCTGGACCGTAGTGGCAGCCGGGCCCTCTTGGACCTGGAAGAGGCTGTCTGGGTGCCCTCGTCCTCTCCTGAGCAGCAGGCTGTGGGCTGCATGGCAGGGAGGCACGAGGAGTATGGCCAGTAGGCAGCCAGCCGGCGGGGGCCACATGTCCCGCCAGTCAGCTGGCCTCGGCTGCTGCCACCCCCAACCTGCCCAGCTGCCCAGCATGTCCTTCCCCGCCCCTGTGCCCCTCTTTTGCCTGTCGGAAAACACTAGGCCTGTGTCCTGGCCTGACTGTGGGACCTTGGCATGCTCTGGCCCTGCCTGGGCCTCCGTGTTCCCATCTGAGTAAGGGACCAATTTCCCCAGACTGTTGGGGAGAGGAGGTGGGCTGGGCATGCTGGGAACGGGGGGGCTGGGAGCCAAGGGCCCGGGGAGGTGAGGTGAGGGTGTTGCTTCTGTGTTGAGTATTGTCCTCCCTCCTCACCCCCCACAGTGTGGCCATTCTCCTGTTCAACTCTTCCCAGCAGAGCCTGGTGTTGGTGAAGCAGTTCCGGCCAGGTGAGGCATGCGGGAGCGGGCTCTGGGGGGAGGGGAGAGGCCCCTGGGGCCCTAGGGTCAGAATGTAGATGTGGGGAGGGGCAAACTGAAGCCCAGTGGTGGGGGGTCTAGCATCCACTACACGGCTGTGACCATGGCCCGGCCTTCCCCGACCAGCCGTGTACGCGGGCGAGGTGGAACGCCACTTCCCAGGGTCCCTGGCAGCTGGGGACCAGGACGGAGCCCGGGAGCTGCAGGTGGCCCTGCCCGGCTCGGCGGGGGTCACATATGAGCTGTGTGCGGGCCTTGTGGACCGGCCTGGGCTGTCGCTGGAGGAAGTGGCCTGCACGGAGGCTTGGGAGGAGTGTGGCTACCGCCTGTCTCCCTCTGACCTGCGCCGGGTCGCCACCTACAAGTGAGTGGGGTTGGGCATCCTCTTGTCACCACCTGGGGGATGGGACTGTCTGGGAGGCAGTGAGGGCCCCATCCCCGGGGGCGTGCAAACAGGGCTCTTCCTCCTTGTTTTTCAACATGGAGTCGGAGGGAGGTGGGACAGAGAAGGCTCTCAGGTTGGGATCCAGGCCGGAACCCAGGGCTCATGGGGGCAGCTCTGGGGCACATGAGCCCCCACCCTTCGGCCCCTAGCCGCATGGGGCCGGCTCGGCTCGGGGAGGCAGCTGCTACCGACAGATGCCTCTACTTCCTGTGCGGGATTAGGCCCCGGGCGCCTGGGGGTTAGGGGGAGGCGGAGTCACAGATCTGCTGTCAGCGGGAATGAGGCTGGGGTGGGGGCTCTGGCATGGCTGGGGAGGGGAAGGGCTGTGGTCTGGAGCTGAGACTGCAGGCCTCCCCCCACCAAAGCCCAGGTGTCCCCCACCATGTTTCAGGACGAGACGTTAGGGTGAAGCCTGTCTATGTGCTGCCCCTCGGATGCCCCCACGGGTCCCTGAGCCTGGTAAAACATGGGAGCAGGAGGACAGCCCCTGGCACAGCACTGAGCATGGCCCCCCGCAGCCTTCTTTCCAGGGGCAGGGGCCTGCTCCCCCGGGGAGGGGCTGGTGGGAGCTCTGCTTCCCAGCCTGGTGCAGGGGTCGCTCAGTGCTGGGTCCAGGCCCTGTGCCTCAGCTGCCCAAGGGCTTTGTCAGGGTGGCTCCCTGGGCTGGGGGCTGGGAGGCTGGGGCCGACCTCCAGGCCAAGGAAGGGACAGAGCCAGGGCTTGGAGCCCCCGTGTGTACCACTGGCTACCAAGTGGTTGAGCATCGTGGTCTGGGGGGCAGGCCTGCTGTCTGCAGGTATTCTTGCTGCTGGTGGCCAGGAGCACGGGAGGGCGCTGATCTGGGGCCGGTGGGGAGGCTGGCAGGAGGCAGCCTGGAGGGGTGGGGGACCCGTGGAGGAGCGGCTTCCCCGCCCGCAGCGGTTCCTCAAGCAGGGTCTCGGGGCTCTAGCCTGATCCCAAGGGTGCTGGAGCCTAGGAGGACTCTGGGCAGCAGGCAGCCTGGGAAGACTTGCATTTTGCAGACAAAGTGTGGCTGTGGGAGGCAGGGCTGAAGGGGCTGGAGTAGAGGTGTCCCTGGGGGCAGGCGCTTCCTCTGGATCTAAGGAGAGCTGGGTGGGGGGGCTCCCCTGCCCGTCAAAGGTGACAAGGCCCAGGCATTCCTCTGCGATGGCCCAGTGGAGGGCGGGGCTGGGCATGTTCTTGCCCTGGGTCGGCGTCTGTACCCATCTCCTGCATGAGCCGGCGAAGCTGGGCCTGGAAGCCCCACAGACTGGCGCTTCTATCAAAGGTGCAGGCCGCGGCCCCCACTGGAAACCGGCCATCAGGAGGGACTGTGTCAGCGGGGGGGAGGCCCGACTGGCTGGGGTGCCCCCCCCCCACCGTGTGCTGGGCCCCAGCGAGAGCAGCCCCCACCCTGCAGGTCTCTGGGCGGCCTCAGACACACTCGGGTCCCCGTCTCCCGATGCGCACTCATGCTTGACTCCTCTGCGGTCCTGGGCTGCAGAATGGCCTGTCCCCTCCCGGCTGCCCACGCTGCCTGCCACGGCGCTGCACCTGGGTGCCTGTCCCCCTCCTGGTGGCTGGCAGCCCCCTCTGGCCCCGGCCACCTAGGGAGGGTCTCGCTCTCACCCCTCCACACCCCTGCTGCCTCAGCACTAGCCATCCCCAGCCTGGGACTGGCGTCCCGGCGGGGCTGGCGTTGGGGGCTGTCTGAGCCTGGGCCGCACGGTTGCCACGTGGGTCCCTGCTTCCAGCCAGCCCGGGGCCCTGGGCGCCGACTGGTGTCTGTGCTGGGAAGGGAGGCCCTGCGTGAGGGAGCTGCAGACTCGCACCGCAGAGATCTCGGGCTTCTGCTGACCCCACGGACAACCTCACAGTTGCTGTGGGCCGTCTCTCTGCTTCCTGGGACTGGGCTAGTGCTCAGGGGCTGGCCACACTGCGGCCAGGGTGTCGGCCGCGGCTCTGGGCTCATCTGGGGCTCAGGGTCCCCTTCCCCGCTCATGTGATTGTGGCAGAATCCCCCTCCTTGTCGCTGTGTGGCTGAGTGAGGGCCCCGTTTCCCTGCGGGCTGTTGGCCGGGGACCATGGTCTGCTCCCTGAGGCCACCTGCAGGCCTGGGCCACGTGGCCCCCTCATGTGGCAGCTTGCTTGGTCTACAAGGCCCACAGGACAGTGTCTCTGACGACTAAGCCTTCACTGAAGAGCTCACCTAATTAGGTCAGGCCCACCAGGATAATCTCTCAAGCTGGAAGTCAGCTGATTAAAGCCCTCAGTTACACGGGCGGAGTCCTTCCACCTTTGCCACCTGACAGGAGAGCCACAGAAGTGAGAGCCACCATGAGGCCAGGGTTCTGCCACCCTTGGGGGTGGCAGGAATCTGACGGGGGCGTTGGGGGGGGGGCATATCCTGGAGCTCTGCCTATCAGACGGATCTCCTGGGCAGGAGTGGCTAGAAGGAGGGCCGGAAGGGCCAGGGCGGCCCATGAGGCCTGTGTGGCTGGTTCAGTAGAGGCCGTCTCAACCCGCAGGTCTGGTGTGGGACTCACTGGCTCCAGTCAGACTATGTTCTACGCAGAGGTGACGGATGCCCAGCGGGACGGCCCGGGCGGGGGCCTGGCGGAGGAGGGGGAGCTCATTGAGGTCGTGCACCTGCCCCTGGATGGTGCCCGCTCCTTTGCGGATGACCCAGATGTCCCCAAGACCCTTGGCGTCATCTTCGGCATCTCGTGGTTCTTCAGCCATGTGGCCCCTGGCCTGCATCCCCAGTGAGACTCCAGGCGCTCAAGACCAAGGCTAGTTCTGGCCACTTGGCCTGCAGACGAAATAAAGGCTCGTGTGGCTCTAGCCTGTGTCCGTTGGCTCTGAGCTGTGACCGGGGTGGGCTGGGGGTGAGGGTGGAGGGACAGTGGGTCTTTCCAGATGGGCCCTGGGGGAGGGTGTGCCGTCCATGAGAGCCTCTCATTCCACCGAGAAGCCTGTGGCTGGTGGCGGGGCAGGGACAGCTGTGGGCGGCTGGCGGCGGGCAGGGAGCTAAGGTCAGGCCTTGGGCGGGGTCCCGGGGAGAGACAGGGAGGATGGTGCCTGGCCAGGCTACCTGCTGGGGCAGGAGAGGTGGGGCTGGGGGCTCAGCCGGGCCAAGCGCTCAGACAGGACTGCGTGGTGGGCCACGGGGCAGCGTATGGCTGTGGGGGTGGTGGCTGGGCCAGCCCTCAGGAGGAAGGACGGACGTGCAGGCTGTGCGTTCTTGAGGGTACGCGCTCCCGGCTCCGAGGCTGGGCTGGGTTCCTTCTACGGGAGCCCGAAGGCAGAGCCGCTCTAGATCTGGGTCTCGTGCCCCCAGCAGCCCCGGCATGCCTTGGACTGTTGGGAGTTTGTGCCGGGATATCGCTCTGCTTGCCAACCAGTGTGGGCGTGTGAGGCCAAAGGACCCCCACCATGCATGCCAGCCTGTCTTGCGGGTCAGGCACTGCGGGAGCTGCCTCTATGACCCTTAAACACTCGGGGACACAGGAGTGCTTGGTGCCACTCAGCTCCACACCCAGTAAGGCCTCCATAGGCAGTGGGTGGGTTGGAACCCACTGTGGAAGGGATGCGGTGATCTTGGGCATCTGCAGGATGGGGGCCCGGCTTGAGGGCTGGGGAAGCTCCCAGAGGGAGGGCCAGCCTGACTTGTCCCCTGAACCCTCCAAGCCCTCCGGTTAGACCCACAGGAGATGCTGTGGGTGATGAGTTGTGGCGCCTTGGAGAGGGCAAGGTGTCCGGGGCCGTTGCTGTCATAGGTGGGGACTGGAGTGGCCAGGAGCTCTGCTGCAAACCTCAGTGCCCTGAGCTGCCATGTCCCCTGGGACCAGGCCTTAGTCCGGCATCGAGGCAAATGCTGGGGAGGGCCATGCCTTTGGCTCTCACTGAGACCCCGTTGTCAAGTGCAGGCACCTCACTTGGGCTGAGGTCTACTTGCCTCCCTGGAATCCCCCTGGTCTGGCCCCAGGCTGACCCCATGCAGGCGGGGGTTTGCTCCTGAGCATGCTTGGGGGGGGGGCGTCCCTCCCTTCCTGCTGGCCTGGGGAGGGCCTGGGGCTCAGGCAGGTTGGGACCAGCACAGTGCAGACCGCCCCTGGGCCTGGCGGTGGAGGCTGCCCGCAGAGGCGGTGCCCAAGGGGCGCACTCAAGCAGCACCACCTGTATGCAAATGATGGCTGGGACCCAGGTGGGGCCTCCTGGGAGCCCGGCCAGGTGAGGGACGTGCCACCGAGGAGGGGCCCTCGGTCCTGCGGCCTGTTCCCCAGAGGCTGTCAGGGCTGGGCTGTGGCGGGGTCCCGAGCAGCCCTGCCCCACCCTGTCCAGAGCTGTCCGGAGACCAAGTCACAGGGCCGGGACTCCGCCCAGCCTAGAACCACGCCACCCCGCCTCCCCTGCTTGCGGCCCGCCTGGTGCCTGCCTCTAGAGCTCTGTCCTTCTTGGCTGACCTGCAGGCATTGCCCATGGCCTCAGAGCGGCCTCTGGCAGGTATGGGTGGCGCCGGTGGCTCTGTGTGCCGCGGGGAGCAAGCTGGAGGCGCGGAGCTGCAGGGTGGGGGTGAGGGACAGAGCGCCCGGCCCGGGTGAGGTCCAGCCCCGTCATTCTGCTCTGCAGTCCGACGGGGCAGGTCCGCAGGCAGTGCTGCTGGGCCTAATGGAGCTGGCATCGATTTCCCGGCACTGGGGGCTGGGGGGGGGGGGGTTGTAACCGGAAACTCCCCTCCCTGGCCGCTATATTTAGCACCACAGACCGCAGGCGGGCGGAAGCACAGCTCATTCCAGAGTCAAGCCAGCTCGGTCCAAACTCCAGGCAGCCAGCACCCCAGCCTGGTCCTGAAGAGCCCCTGCCAGCTTGGGGGCCTCCACCCCATCTCGGCCTTAAGCGCCCAGCTCGGAACATCCTGAGAGCCCCTCTTACTGGGGAACTCAGAGAAGGAGCCCCCAGGCTAGGGGGCGGGTGGACCTGGGTGGGAGACTGGTGTTGGGATCCAGTGGGCCCCAGAGCAGGGACGGGGGTCTTCCTGGAAGAGGCAGAGCAGCCTGGCCCAGCATGGGCAGAAGTAGGAGCCCCAGCCCCCATCAGATCCCCAGCCCTCCAGCCCAAGAGCTGCAGAAATCCCTATGGGGGGACCCCAAAGGGGAGGACCCAGCTGCTCTGGGCCAGGGGGATCCAGGTCCTGCTCCCAAAAGGCCCGGAGGGAAGCAGATGGGGCCAGGCCACTGTCTCCCTAGCTTTGCAGGGCAGGTGGGGGCGCTCTGTACCCCCAAGCGGGGCTGGCCAGCAGGAAGGGCCTGGGGGAGGCTGCCTCCTAGGACAGGCTGAGCTTGAATCCTGACATGGAGTGAGCATCCCTCACTGCTGCCTCCGGGCCGAGACCGCTCTGAGCAGGCGGAGAGCTGCTGCTGAAACGCGGCAGCTTCTGCAACCCTGCGCGCAGCCAGTCTCTGGGCTGTCCTTCCCGCCCACAGCTGGCCACGGGCAGGAAGCTTCGGGGGTGGTTGAGGGAGGGGCACACGGGGAATTGTTCTCTGGACCCCGCCTCTTACTTCGCTAGGAATTCCCCCTGCTCGGTCCCAGGTCCCTCCGCTGCCAGGCCCTGGCTGGGTCGCTGACCCCTCTCACTTGCCCTGTGGTGACCTGTGGCCTCCCTGCCCTGCCCTCACCCCCTGTTGCCCCTCTCCCTGTGGCCAGGGAGCTCTGGGAAAATGTAGGTCACTGCTGTGCAGCCCAACCCAGCTCAGTTGCTCTCTGTGCTTCCCTTGGTCTCAGCATGAAGACCCATGGAGAGGCCCAGTGCGGCCCCGCACTCATTCCCACCTTAGCCTCACCTAGGCTTGCCCCTCCCCTGCTCGGCCTCTGCCACTGTGTTTCTCACAGGCCTTCACGGGGGTCAGGCCTCCTCACCCCAGGGCCTTTGCATGTGCCGTTCCCAGCTTCTCACCCGGCTGACTCTCGGCTGTCTTTGGGTCTTAGCAGGCCCCTGTGCAGTTTGCCCTGCCTGCCTCACCCTTACAGTTGGTCGTTCTAGCCCTGTTCATCCTTGGACTGGGGGCCCCTCAAGGGTTCACCATTAGGCTGGATGCTGGGCAGAGGCACCCAGGGCTTCCCTGGATAGTGGGGCAGTGGGCATGGACAGGGATGGAGCCCTGATCGCCTGGAGCTCTGTATGTGTGTGTGTGTTGGGGGTCTCCTCACTTGGGGCCTGGAGTACATGGGTGCCTGCTTCTGGGCGGGGGCAGCGAGAAGGATGCATCCCCACAGTGACCCCCACGGCCACACAGGCTGCATCTGGAAGCCTCTGAACACAGCTTGCCTTCCCTTATTTGGTGGGGTTGGCTGTCGTCCTGCCCCCTCACCCCAGCAGAGAGAGGGGCTCCTGGAGCAGAGCCGGGCCCATCCCTTTGTGGCCCTCAGAGGCCCCGATGCCTGGATCCTGGAGGCACTGCTTGCCGGTAGCGGCCTACACCCCATGTGGGGTGGCACGCTCAGGGCATCCGGGCCCCTTGGCGACTTGGCCGCACAGCCTGGTGAGAAAGAGGGCTGCGCTTGCTCTCCTACCCCCTTCTTCGGAGCCGCTTCTCCCAGGAAGCCTTCCGTGTCTCACCCTGCCCCCCGCTGCTGCCAGCCCGGGCAGCTCCTAGCTCCAGGCAGGGACTGCACTTCCAGCACCCAGTCCCCAGCCAAGGGGCCCAGGACAGACTCGCCCAGTTATTGTGGGGGTGGGGCCGGACCCCTGCGGACCTCGGGATCCCTAACTGCCCATGCGACCCGCCTGCCCCGACCCGCCTGCCCCGAAGGGACCCCGCTCGCTGGAGCTGATGTTTGCAGACAAGGAGCCCTTGGAGTTGACCCCAGGTGGGGGTGGGGGCGGCGCGAGGTTACCCCGGCAGAGGGCAGCACGGTGATGGGGGGGGCGTGGGGACCTGGTGACCGGGACAGCAGGAGGAGCCTCTTTGGGGAGCTCCCACCTCGTCCTTTGAGCGTGCACCGCCGCCTTTTATTCCCCGCTCGCTCCCCCGCGTCCCCGCCCAAGCCCCGTCTCCGGCCCGGGCGTTCCGCGAGAGCGTGGCCTGCTCAGCCCCGCGCCACGGCCGACCCGGGCACCCAGCTCGCGCCGCGGAGCATCTGTTGCCGGGCGGCCGGACCCGCGAGCCCTACGGCGGGCGGGCAGGGGTGTGGGCGCCGAGCAGCGCCCCCTGCGGCCGGCGCGGAGGCGGGAGAGGGGGCGGCGCGGGGGGGGGGCATTCCCCGGGGAGGGGTCCCAGGCCGCGCCCACCCCGCGTGGGGGGCACGGCCCTGATTTGTGCCGGAGGCGGCTTCTCCCCCGGGACGGCGGGGAGCGGCGGCGGCGGCGCACTGATGGGAGGGGACCTCGGCGGTGACCTCAGGGGCGCCCCACCCCCGGCTGCCGACACCCGGCGGGGCGCGCGCGAGGGGAGGCCGCTCGGCCGCGCCGGCCCCCGCACGCCGACTGGGGCGGGGGCGTGGCGGAACCCCCGCCGCCCGGGCCCTGGCGGAGCGCGCGCCGGGTCCGGACGCGGGCAGGAGCGCCCTCCGCCGCCTTTAAAGCCCGGCGCCCCCGGCCCCCCCAGCCCCACCCCGCGGCGCGGCCCCGCCCCCTCATGCATATGCAGGTACGCGGGTGACGAATGGGCGAGCGAGCTGTCAGTCTCGTCCCGAACTTGGTGGCTGCGGGCGCCGGGAGCGCGGGCGCGCAGAGCCGAGGCCGGGACCCGCCGCCGCCGCCGCCGGTGCCGCCGCCGCCGCCGCCGCGAGGGAGGGAGCCGGGCCGGAGAGCGGCCGCCTGCGAGCCCGCGCCGCCGCCGCCCCGCGCGCCCGCCGCCCAGGCCCGCGTCCAGGCCGGCGCCCGCATCGCCGCCCCGACCCCGCCCGCCGCCGCCGCCGCCTCTGCTGCCGCCGCCGCTGCCGCCGCTGCCGCCGGCGCTCGGAGGGCGGGCGGGCGGGCGCTGGGGGAGCCGGCGCGGGCCGGGGCGGCGATGCGGACGCGGGGCCGGGGGCGCCCGCCCCGGAGGCTGCTGCTGCTGCTGGCGCTCTGCGTGCAGGTGAGCGGGGGGCGCGGACGGGGCGCACCGGGCCGCCCCTCGGGGCCGGGCAGCTCCGCCGCGGGCGCCGCCGCTCGCGGCCCTCGAGGCTGCGCGCCGCGGCGGGGGCTCCGGGCGGGTCCCCCGCGCCCGCGCCCGGCTGCCCGACCCCGGCCCGCGCCTCCACGCGCTCTCGCTCTGCCTTATTTTTAGGCGGCGCGGCCCATGGGCTATTTCGAGCTGCAGCTGAGCGCGCTGCGGAACGCGAACGGGGAGCTGCTGAGCGGCGCCTGCTGTGACGGCGGCGGCCGGACGGCGCGCGCGGGGGGCTGCGGCCACGACGAGTGCGACACGTACGTGCGCGTGTGCCTCAAGGAGTACCAGGCCAAGGTGACGCCCACGGGGCCCTGCAGCTACGGCCACGGCGCCACGCCCGTGCTGGGCGGCAACTCCTTCTACCTGCCGCCGGCGGGGGACCGGGCGCGGGCCCGGGCCGGAGGCGACCAGGACCCCGGCCTCGTCGTCATCCCCTTCCAGTTCGCCTGGCCGGTACGTGCCCCCTCCTCCCCTCCCCCGGCGCCCGCCGCCCCTCCGGCACCTGCGGCGGGGCCCTGCGTGCCGACTGCGCGCACCCGGGCGGGGCGGGGCCGGCAGGGGGCGCCGCGCGGCGGGGCCCGCCTGGGGCGCGTGCTCCGCGGGCCTCGGTCCGCGCCTGGCCACGTGGGCGCGCGGGGGTCGCGGCAGGGGCGGGGCGGGGCGGGGGGGGGGGGATGGCCGAGGCCCGCGTGCGCGGCGGCCTATGGCGTGTGCCTGCGTCTCCTTGCGCGTGTCTGTCTTGGGGCGGGGGGTGGGGAGGCGAGGCGAGGCGAGGCGCGGCGCCCCGGGCCCGGGCAGGCCGCGGAGGCATGTGCGCCGCGCGTGCTGGGGCTGGTCTGGGGCAGGCCCTGGCGGAGCCGCCCCGGGCCCGTGGCCAGCCTTCGCCCGCCCTGCCGTTTCCTGGCTGCCCGAGGGTGGAGGTGGGGGGCAGCTCAGGCTGGCGCCCGGGGACCTGGGCCCCCGAGGACCCAACGTGGGAGCGTTGGCGCAGCCCTTGCTGCTGACCCGGGACCCTCCTCCCCCGCCGCACCCCGGGGAGGAGACGGCCCTGGTGTGATCATGTGTGGGCTTTTGGTTTTGTTTGTCCTTTTTTTTGAGGGGGGGCTGGAGCATGCCAGGCAGGCAGGAACCACGGGCTTGGGACTGCTGGGAGGGATGGGGCCCAGCCCTGTGGACTGCCCTGGGGCAGGCAGGGGATGTGCCCAAGCAGCTGGGTGGGCCTGCCCAGCACCCGAGCGGGGCAGCTTTCTAAAGCAGAGCCTGCCCCCTCCCCCACACGCGAGGTCCCTGCGGCAGTCCTGGGTGGGGCAGAAATGACAGAGGACCCAGAGAGGTACCCCCCACCCCCAATGCAGGAACTGGCCAAGGACAGCTAGGGTGGGCTTGGGAGAGCATTTGTGAGCAGGGAGGGCTGGACCATGGTGCTGAGGGACTGGCCGCCCAGCCTCCTAACCGAGGACTTCTGGCTGGAGCGGCTGGTGAAGGGCACCAGGAATGTGTCCACCTGGCACCCTGGGCCCAGGAGAGGCTGGGAGTTGAGCTGGCCAAGCTGGCCGAGGTTGGGCCAGGAGGACCCACCTCGTGGAGGGCTGGGCCCCCTGCCCTGACCTGGGCTCTGGGTCTCGTGCTGATGCTTTTTCCGAAGCTCAGACCAGATGGCCTTGCACGCTACCCCGTCCTTGCTCCTTTTGGAGCTCCGAGCCCAAGGAAGATGGCCAGGATCCCTTCGAGACAGGGCACCGCCCCTGCCTGCCTGCCTGGCCTCTGGGGTCTCCCTTGACCTCCGGGCCTTGGATGGGAAAGGCGTCCCCGATGGAGGAGGCAGAGGCAGGCCTGGGAGGGCCCCAGGCAGCTGCGGGAAGCTCAGCGCATCGTCCTCACGGCAGGGCAGGCAGGTCTGAGCAGGGCCCGCAGCCTGCCGTCTGCACTTGGGCCCGAGCCAGCACGCTCTAGAACGCTACCTGAGGATGAGTTTTCTGCTCGAGCTGGCACCGGCCGGGGTGGGGGCGGGGGGGCCAACGCATGTCCCCCACAGCTCTTGGCCCCGTGGGCTGGCCTGCTTTGGAACGGGACAGGGCAGGCCCTCCCTTCCTGGGAGCCCTGGAGTCTGGGCAGCCGCCCTTGGGACCTCTTCTTGTCCTGCTGTGAGTTGCGTCCGCAGTAGGGGGCTCGGGCTCCGGCAGCCAGGGCGGTGGGGCAGCTGCCTGTTTGGGGGCAGCTCCTGTCTCTCTGCCGCCTGCCGGCAGCGCATCCTGGCTGCTGGGTGCCTGGCTGGCCTGTGATGCCAGCGCCCTGGTATTTCCGCTCCCCGCGGCCACGCGGCCTTGGTTTGCTGCAAGTCCAGCTCCGTCCCGTGAGCTGGGGCACGTTGGAAACCGCGTTTGGGCTTCCTGGGGCGGGGGGGTTGGGGGGGAGTGGGCTCCGGCCAGGGAGCAGCTTGCACTCTGGGGCTCCTGGGAGTGGGTGGTGTGAGGAGGGCCTGGAAAGTGGCCGGAGGGGGAAGGGGGGCACCTGCGGGAGGGTGTGGAAAGTGGCCCCTCTTGCACCCTGCCTATGCCCCTGGAGGCAGGAGGCCAGGGAGCTAGTCTGGGCTCTGCTCCCCCGCACGCCTCTCGAGTTGCCGTTGGCCAGTCCCGAACCCTCCCGCGCCGTGAGCGGGTCACACGGGCTGTGCTGTCTGCGGTGTGTCGTTCCGGGCTGGGGCCAGGCTCCGTACCGGGAGAGGAGCGGCCCCGGGTTTGGGATGCGGGGAGGTCAGGCTAGAGCTGCTGCTCATCTCCTGACCTGCCTCACAGATGCCCCACGCCTCCTCCTGGCCCCCCCAGGAATTCAGTGACCCCCTCGTTGGCCCAGGTGCCTAGCTGATAGTTGCCGGGATGGAGACCACGTCTGGTCATGTGTGTGCACGTGCGTGTGTTCGTATGTGTGCGTGCGTGCGCATGCCTCTGCGTGTGTGCTTTCTCTGGGTGTGGCAGGCAGCTGGTGGAGGGTCTGGAGGGCCCTTGTGGGTGCTGAACTCGGAGGGGCTGGCTGATGGAGGTCCTGTAGCAGCCAGGGTCCCGTTCTGAGGGAGGGGCCAGAGGCAGGCGCACCCTTTCCTCCTTGGGCCAGGCCGTGGTACCCAGGACCCCACCCCTAGGTGTCCATTGTGTGTGCCCTGTGGGTTCTAGGGGAGGGCTGCGTGTGTGTGGACAGACCCTGACAGGGCCGCCAGCTGAGATCTTGGGCCACAGCAGGTCTGGGGCCCCGCTTTCCCATCTGTGAAATGGGGCCGTGAGGGGATCTCATGAAGGGAACGGCGCCACAGGGTGCAGGCTCGGGCTTGGGGAGGCCTGCAGGCTGACTCCCCAGCCTGCGGCATCTCCTCTCCCTCCGGTGCCCTGTGGAAGGCCGGGGTCCCTGAGGGGCCGCAGCGTGCTCCAGGCTGTGTGTGGGGTCGTGGGCCAGTTAGGGAGGATCTGGAGGGAGCTGAGCACGGGGCCTGACTCTGTTGTGGCTGGAGGTCACGAGAGCTTGTCAGCTGCGAGTGTCGCCCCAAGATGGGCCGGGCTGCGGTCTGTGGCCGGGGGCGCCTGAGCTGCCCTTGGTGGTGTGAGACACCGTCCTGCCTGTGCTCCCCGCCCCTCCTGAGGAGCACAGGGCTGGGGCGGGCCCCGGCCCCCACTGCAGCCCCCACCCCGGACCACCCCCGAGCACGCTGGGGCCCCCCACGTATGTCCTTCCCACACCATGGGAGGGGGCCGGGAGTCCCGGCCACACCCCGCTCTGCACCATGTCACCTGGCGTCTTGCTTGCGGCTGTGGTGTGGGGACAGCAGGGCCGAGCTGGAAGGGCGGCCCCGGCCAGGGCAGCGCTTGCCTGTGGACTGGAGGCTTTGTCCTTGGGCTTTGAGGGGGTGGTTTGGGGATGAAGGCTGCCGTCGGACGGCGCTGCTGGAGGGTCTGTGGCGGGGGCGTCACGGGACGGACGGTGGTTTTTCGGGGCTCCTTCAGCTGTTCTGTGGCAATCTAGATGGGGTTGCGGGGGGCAGTCTGGCCCAATGAAGGGGGTTCTCACGGGAGCCAGGCTGGGTGACAAGCATCTCTAATCTGCAGGTTGAGCTGGGGTCCCCATCCCCGGACCCCCGGGTGAGCAGACCCCGGGCAAGGAAGGCTTGTGTAGTATCAGCAGATTGTGGGCTCTGCTAGAGGGTCCTGCGAGGCCCACGTGACAAGGCGTGGGGAGACCCTGGGCTGAGGGTGAACCACCCGGCAAGGCCCTGGCTGCTCTCTGGTGTGGAGTGTGGGTGTCTGGGTTCCTGTGTGGGGTGGACTTGTGATCCCTTCCTCCTGCTGAGCCTTGGGGAGAGGTGGCCCCCTCCCCTCTCCCTGGGGACAATGGCGGCAGAGGCCCGGGCTTCTCCGAGGCTCAGGTTTCAGGAAATGTATCTGTGCTTAGAGCTCCTGGCGCCGGCACCGCACTCTGCCCCGCGGGGGGCTGGGCTGCGGAAGCGGGGTGCCGTGGGAGGAAACCAGGTTGGAGCCCGTGGACTCTGGTGGTGGCCCGGGGGTTGTGCTGGGCCTCCTTGGCCATGGTGCGCCCCGGGCCCTGGGGTGTGCAGCGTAGGTCCCAGGTCTGCCCAGGACCATTCGTGTGTCTTTGCGCTGCTGCGCCGTGTTCCTGCGTAGGATCAGACGAGGCGTGCGGACCTGTCCTGGGGGGTCTGGGCTGGGGAGAAGGTGGTCAGGTGGTCGGGCTGGGGCTCTGCCCTCGAGGTGCAGGCGGGTCAGGCAGTCTTTCCGGAAGAGGCGAGGCTGGGCCTCCAGGGACTCAGGCCAGTTCACCAGGCCGCTCAGCATCAGGCAGGCAGGCGGCCCAGCTGAGGTGGGGGACTCGGGCTCCTCTGAGCGCTTGCTAGGGAGGTCTTCAGCCATCCCCGGCCAGCTCTCATGGCCCCTGCCCTATCCCTGGAGCCTCAGAGCACCCAGGAGGCCTCCAGCCCAGGCCTGTTGCCTCTCCAGCCCTCCGGGAACTTGGGGTTGACAAAAGCCTGTCCTGGCCAGCGGCTCGCAAGTCGGGAAGCACGGGGATGAGAGCTCGCTGTTCGGTAGGGGAAACTGAGTCTTGGGGGGTTGCCCTGTAGGAGGGGAGGAGGCCCGGCGCAGGGGGAGGTGCACCTGCTGGCTCAGGTTCTCTCTGGATAACTCCCTGCGGTGTGAGTGTGGAGAGCCCAGCTGGCGGGCACTGGGGCCCCTTTGGGTGGGCGGGTGGGGGCATAGGTAACCGGAGCCTGGGGCGCGGATTGAGGCGGTGGTAACCCTACCTGAGCGGCTGGCGAGGCGCTCCCTGCTCGCCCTGCTCAAGCCCAGGTGCTTGTCTTGCTGGCGTTCTCCACAACCACCCTCGCGGCCCACTCTGCACAGGGGCCAGTCTCAGGCCTCCCGGACCCGCCAGCAGCCCCTGTTCAGCTCTGCCTTGGCGGCCACGTGCCATCCGACCCCGCTCCCTCTGTCCTCGTGCCCCGTGGGCCAGCCGTGCTATTCCTAGTGCTGTCCCCATCTCAAGGCCTCCCTCTTCAAGGCCTGGCCCCACCCCTGTTTAGAGCAGCCCCGCCCCCCAGGTCCCCGCTGACCCATCTGCTAGTGGCAGAGCCACGCCTGGTGCTTGCTCCACAAGTGAATGGACAGAGTGAGGCCTGGGAAGGAGCTGGGCGGGCCCTCCAGCTGTCCCCAGGACTAGGAATGGCCAGGGGAAGGCTGGCCTGAGAGTAGCATTCTTGGCAGAGGGAGGGAGCCGTGTGTGTAAAGGCCCTGGGGCAGGGTGGGCAGGCTGAGATGGGGGCAGAGCAGGGGCTGGGGGGCTGCAAGGAGGGTGGGAGCCATGGGGGACTCCGAGGGGGTTCTGAACCTTGGGGAAAACACAGAGCCCTGGGGGTTGTCGGGGCTCCTGTGGGCAGGGGTGTAGAGGCCCCACTGGCTGCAGGGAGCTTGCCAGGCGGTGGCCGTGGGGAGTGCATTTATGGGAAACTCAAGAAGTGGGACTGAGAGCCTGGAAACATCCCGACATGGCAGGGAGTGTTCTAGAAGGGTTCTTGTCTGTGCTCCGGGGTGGGCATGAGGCCCCGTGGGTCTTCCTGGGGCATCTCGGGGGCTGTGCTCTGGGCAGGGTCAGCAGGGTGCATAAGGCACACAGCTCTGTGGGGGGGGCCAGTGTGTCCCGGCCCTGTCTCTCTGCAGTGACAGTTGCAGGCCTGCGGAGGGGTCAAGGAGAGGGTCCCTAAGGTAGGGCCGTGCTTGGGCACCTGGAAGTGTGGGAGTGGTTGGTGTGGCCGGCCGTGGGAGTGGGGCCGTGGTCCAGGGAGGCCGCGGCCTGTCTGCGGCAGCTGTGTCCCAAGGGGGGGAACCCAAAGTCTGGGGTCCGCACGTCAGGGGAATAGCCCTCGGTGCTTGGCTGTGAAGCGTGTTCTCCCTGGCACGGCCATACTGCAGGCCCAGGAGACGGGGGCCCTGAGGGCGGGGATGAGGCTGGCCTCGCCAGTGCGGTCTCCCTTTTGGGGGCAGGCCAGCCGGCCTGGGACCACAGAGGTGGCCCTGTGCCGTGGGCCCCTAAACTGGGGCATCAGGGCCGGAGGGAGGCCAGCATGTTCATGGCTGGGCTGAAAGTGCGGAGCGGCTCGTGTCGGGGAGCCCTGGAAGGTCCTGGCCAGGCGAGCTGGGCCTCCCCTCCTGCTGAGCTTGTGGCCGGGGTGACAAGGGTGGGGCCGCTTGCTGGCTCTGGTTACTCTGTGGGGAGGGTGGGTTCTGAGGTCGCTGGGTGACACTAGCCCGCCACATCATCCTGGGAGGAGGGAGTGTGGGGGGCAGCCGTGGGCAGTCCCCGGGCCTCGGTTTCCCCATCTGTGCAGCCAGGGCCCCTCCCTACTCCTTTTGTCCTTAGGAGGAGGCAGGCCTGTGGCCTGTGTGTGTTGCACTGGGCACCTGCTCTAGCCTGGGGGCTTTGCGGGGGCTGTGCCTTCCATCCCCAGGGCCTGGTGGGGGGAAGCTAGGGTGGTGACAGGCCGTTGTTCCTCTTGGGCCTCTGCTAGCAGCAGGACCTCATGTGTGACAGGCCCTAGCAAGAGGCCTGGGGCTGCTCCCCCCAGACCCTGGGGAGGGACCCAGGGGACCCTGGTCTGGGGCTGCTCACTTGGGCTGTGCTAGGCCTCAGCCCACCGCTCTGCCCGGGTCCCTCTCCCTTTCCTCCATGCCGATGAAGCCGGGCCAGCCGGCTGGGTGTGGGCCGGCGGGATCGCAGGAGCTCAAGTCCCCAGAGCCTTCATGACCTGGAGACACAGCCTCTCTCCTCTGGGTCATTTTGGGGTCTCTTGGGATATGGCATGAGGCTGCTGCTCCGGGCAGGGGGGTGAGGTGGCGGTGGGCGCAGAGGACGGACCCTCACTGAGCCGGGGGCAGGCTTGGGGGCACGGGGAGGGGCAGTGGCCAGGGCTGGGATGCGGTAGGGTAGGGGGTAGGGGGCGGCTGGTTCCTCACGGCCCGCTCATGTGTGCAGCGCTCCTTCACCCTCATCGTGGAGGCCTGGGACTGGGACAACGACACGACCCCCAATGGTGAGTTGCCGGGAGCGGGGTGTCTGGGGCGGGCTGCTGCCGGTGGGGCCCCTCTCAGGGCACAGGGAGGCTGACCCCCATTAGCCAGAGAGATGCCTGTGGCCGGATTCCTGGTCCTTTGCCTTCTGGGGACAAGGGCCCCTGTCCCAGGAAGGCTGCCCCACCCCCAAGGATCTAGTGCGCTGTTTCCCTCTTGGACCTGGCTGCTAGGAAGCTCTGCCGTGTGTGACCTGCAGAGCTGTGCACGTGTCCTCCCCCATCCTGGTTTCATCCGTGCTGTTCTCCTGAGGCCGCGACAGGCACGTGGTGGCCTGAGCGCCCCCGAGAGGCTCCTCTGCCTCCGTGGCCCCTTCTCTGCCTGCCTGTCCTGGATTGGGCTTGAGGGCCCCTCCCTGAGGCTCACGTGCTAGCTGGCCAGCCCGCGCACGGAGTCTTTGGGCCCTCTGGTGACAGGGCAGGGGCTGTGTCCGTGGACAAAGCAGGAGGGGCAGGGCAGCGAGCCATGTGTGCGAGCAGCATGGGCTTGTGTGGTGAGGGAGTGGTGAGGTTAGTGAGGCCAGGTCTGGGGGTGGATTTGTGTGGGCCACCGTGAGGATACTGGCTTTTCCCTGGACGCTGGAGGGCTCGGGCTGCTGCACCACGATGCACTGGAGGCCTGGGAGGGAGGCTGGTGTGGACGCGGCTGTGAATCCCTCAGGTGGCAGGGTGCTGGGCCCAGGGGCAGCCTCGGGGGGAATGGGCCTCTGGCCACGGCAGAGTCCACGTGGAGGCACAGGGGTTGCTGTTGGGCTAGACCTTGGTTGGGGGGGGCTGGCAGCACAGAGGGGCCCCCATGGGGATGGCTGCTCTGTGGTCGAGGGCAGTGTCACCAGGGTGCCGAGGCAGGCTAAGCCCTGGGCCCCGCCGGTGAGGACGCTGGGGCCTGGAGGGGCCGAGCTGGGGGCAGTGCTCGGAGGGGACCAGGCGGGGACAGGGACAGTCTGGCGGGGCACTTTGGCCAGACGGGCTCCGGGGCAGGGGTGAGGGTGTGAGGCTGTGTCTGGAGAGGCCCAAGCGGGCGATGTCCCCAGCTTAGAGCTGCGGAAGCTGATGCGCCCGGCATCCCTGGGCCGTGGAGCAGGGAAGAGCGCAGACGGGTACGGGGCTGTGGGGCAGGTTTCGCGAGCCGCTGTTCCCAGGGTGGTCAAACTGCGCGCTTGGCCCCTCGGGCCCAGTGGGTTCCTCTGCCGCGAGGCCGGGCTGCTCGAGCTCCGGGCCCACGCACGTCTCAGGGCGAGAGAAGGCTCGTCCCGGGACGGGGAGCCGTGCTCGCTGCTGGGGGCGACCCTGTGGACAGAGGGAGAGGGAGGGCAGCCTCACGGAGCTGCGGCCCCGGCCCCCCTCCTCCCGGCGGCCCGGCCAGTGTCCCTGCTGCCCCCCAGCTCCCCGGGCAGGCGGCCTCGGCCCTGCTGACTCTGCCGCCCCCCCAAGAGGAGCTGCTGATCGAGCGGGTGTCGCACGCGGGCATGATCAACCCCGAGGACCGCTGGAAGAGCCTGCACTTCAGCGGCCACGTGGCCCACCTGGAGCTGCGCATCCGCGTGCGCTGTGACGAGAACTACTACAGCACCACGTGCAACAAGTTCTGCCGGCCGCGCAATGACTTCTTCGGCCACTACACCTGCGACCAGTACGGCAACAAGGCCTGCATGGACGGCTGGATGGGCAAGGAGTGCAGAGAGGGTGAGCGGCCGGGCCGGGGCTCGAGGGGTGCTGGCACGCCCTCCCCCGGGGCTCCGTGGCCTCACGCGCTCCTCTGTTCCAGCCGTGTGCAAGCAAGGATGCAACCTGCTCCATGGGGGCTGCGCCGTGCCCGGCGAGTGCAGGTGAGTGGTCCCTCCTGCCCTCGGGGGTCCCCCAGCCGGCTCCCCTGCACACCCCCCCACACACCCTGGGCCCCATAGCTGAGTGGGACGGCAGGGACCTGGGCCTTGCTCTCGTGTCACTTGTAGTCAGTGCAAGGCCGACACCCGTCGTTGTGCCTGGGCGGTGGCTATGCAGGGCACTTCTGCGGGATGGTGTGACAACGGGAGGTGGCCAGGGCGGTGGCCAGGGCGATCCCACCTAACTCTGGGGCCAGGAGCTGGCCAATGACCGGTGCCCAGAGCACCGGAGGCACCGAGGGCATGGGTGGGCATGGAGAGAGGCCAAGTGTCGGAGTGGGGCATGGGAAAGAAGAGGGGCGCTGGAGGGGCTGAGGTGGGGTGAGGCTGGATAGAAGGACCAGGGCAGCTGCTGTGTGGGAAGAGCCAAGTGGGGAGGCTGCTGCAGGGCTGGGAGGTGGTGGGCGAGGACCAGCAGGAGACGGGGAGGTGGGTGGGCCCCACAGGCATCCTGGAGTGGATTTTTTAAAAGATTTTATTTATTTATTGGACAGACAGAGATCACAAGTAGGCAGAGGCAGGCAGAGAGAGAGGGAGAAGCAGGCTCCCTTCTGAGCAGAGAGCCCGATGCATGCGGGGCTCAATCCCAGGACCCTGAGATCATGACCTGAGCCGAAGGCAGAGGCTTAATCCACTGAGCCACCCAGGAGCCCCCTGGAGTGGGCTTGAAGAAGGGCCGGGAAGGAGAGCTGGGGGCAGGAAGGACCCCAAGTCTCCTGCTGGACCCCAGGGCTGCCATGACTGAGGCCAGATTGCCTCAGGCAGAGCAGGGCAGAGGAAGGGAGGTGATACGGGGGAGGGGGTCACTGATGGTTCTTCGGTCCTGGGAGACACCGCCCAAGAAGAGGATTGGTGTGACCCAAAACACATGGACTGGGCTGGGGGTCGTGGGATCACGGGGAGAGGACATGGGACAGGGCGGGGGTTATGAGGTCACCAGGAGAGGACATGGGATGGGCTGGGGTTAATGGGGTCACCGGAAGATGACACGGGATGGGCTGGGGGTTGTGGGGTCGCCGGGAGATGACACGGGATGGGCCAGGGGTTGTGGAGTCATGCGGAGATGACACAAGATGGGCTGGGGGTTGTGGGGTCATGGGAAGAGGACAGGGATGGGTTGGAGGTCCTAGGGACACCAGGAGAGGACACAAGATGGGCCGGGGGTCACAGGGACATGGGGAGGGGATAGGGACCAGCTGGGGGTCATAAGGACACTGGGAGAGGACACAGGATAGGTTGGGGGTTGTGGGGTCACCGGGAGAGGACACGGGATGGGCAGGGGATTGTAGGGATCCAGGAGATGAGGAAGATGGATGGGGTGCTGGTCAGGGCACCCGGAGAGGGAGAGGTCTGGATGTCTCCTATAGGCAGGGAACCACTGCAGACTTTGAGCAGGGCCTGGGTGCGGGGCGGTGGGGGAACAGGAGCTGTGGGTAAGCTTGTTGCCCATGCTGGGGACGGGAGCAGGGCAGCTGGAGGTGCCGGGCTGTGTGGAAGCCAGGGTGGGCTCTGGGATGCACAAGGATGCCCTGGGGGCTGGGGGACCAGGTGGAGGCTCTCAGCGAGTCCTTAGGACTGGCTGCAACCTGTTGCCGAGGTGGGGGGGGGGGGCGGCGAGGGAAGCGCTGCCCCAGCAGGGGGCTTGTGGCCCTAGAACCTCACCCTGGGGGGCGGGTTGCTGTCCTGAGTGTCTCCCGGCAAGGACAGTGAGCCCAAGTAACTTGTCCCGGGGCAGCTCGTGCTGGTTTGGGAGGTGGCCAGCTCAGGAGACAGGAGGGGAGGGGTGGGGACTCCTCTGCATGTCCTGTGGTGGCTCTGGCTTGGGAGGTGGCACGAGGAGCCGCCTGGCCAGCCCCAGGGCAGCGAGACGGATGCAGGCTTCCCCTGTGAGGGCAGAGGTTGGAAGTGGGGAGGGGCTCCCCGACTCCGCCCCCATACATATCTCAGACACGCTGAGTGGGCCTCTGGGTGGTGCGAGGGGCACAGCCAGGGTAAGGGGGCCCTAGTGGGTAGGAGCCTGGCCCAGGGCTGCTTCATGTCTTGGGGGGCGCGCACACCCAGGCGTCGTCCTGGGTGGCAGAGGAGGGTACCAGACTGGCTGGCTGCCTGGAGGAGAGCCATACCTTGCAGCCTCGCTCTCTGATTTGCGTCCCAGGAGTGAGCCTGGGGACTCTGGGCAGCTGGGGCCATGGGGTCAGGTCCCCGGGCAGTGAGCACTGCGGGGCTGGGTCCCAAGCGGCACACTGTGGCCTGCTGCCCCACCCTCATGCCGGGCCTGAGCAGCCAGGGTGGGAGGGAGGTGGGAGGGAGGCAGCTCTCCTGGCTCCCCTTCCCCCTGCTGCTCAGGGCCCCGGGAGCCATAGGTGTGCCCCGCCCACGCGGTGGGGGAGGCCCAGCTGCCGCTGGTGGCTCCAGGCTCAGGTTTCAGGACAGGACTCCCCCCACCGGATGCTGCTGCGGAGATGGGCCTTCCTGCCGCCTCCTCCCTGGGCTTCGGGAAGCTGGGGGCTGGGGGGGGCGGTGGCGGCTGGTGAGGGCTGCCCCACCCAGGGCTGAGAGCACATCCTCAGTGGGCCTGGGTGCTGTGCTTGGCCTCGTGGCGTCCTGGTGGATGGCCCAAAGCATGTCGCGGTCGGCCCACAGCCGTGGGTTCCTCACACCACCTGGAGGGCGGGTTCCCTGGGGGACGTGCAGCTCTTGTGCCTGGGGGCCCTCCAGGCACGTCTGGGCGGGATACTGGAGCCCCGTGTTCCAGTCTGGGCTTCCCTGTGGCCTGCCGCCGAGCCTGGCAGCAGCCCTTGGCCGTGGGGCTCGGGGCAGCCCAGGAAGGGGCTGTGGGCTCCCTCCTCACAGAAGGAAGCCCTCGAGGCAGGGGGCGGCATGGAGAGGGGGGTTGCTTTCCTCAGCACCTTCCGGTTCTAGGAAGGGGGTCCCCAGGGGGCCTGTCCGGGGCCTGGAGGGCAGCCTCCTGGTCCCCAGGGAGTCCGCTGCAGGACGACGGACAGCCGTGCCCCCGAGTCAGGCTGAGCTCTGGGCCCTTGGAAGGCCTGCCCCAGTGGGAGTGGGACCTGCATGAGTGGCCTGGGTGCCCTTTGTGCCCCAGCCGGCTGTCTCTCCTCTTGAAGGACTTCCCAGAGAGAGTCTTGGCCCATCGCTGGAGGCAGGGCCAGGCCTTGGGGTCGTGGCCTTGGAGCCAAGAAGCCTCTCTAGGCCATTTGCCAGGGACGGGTGGCTCTTCCTGGGTCAGGAGTGGCCCCATGTGGGGCACTTGCTATGGGCCTTCGTGTCCCCATCTGTGAGGTGGGGCCCTGATAGGGCTCCATGGGGAGAGAGTTACTGTCCTTGAGTTCCAGGTGAGGTCCCACACGGTGCCCGAGGTCTCAGAGCTGGGGCTGAGCCCGGAGCCCTCTCCTGACATCCCCCCCGCCTGCCTGGCTCCGGGTGCGACCCAGCCGGTGGCACCTGGCAAGCTGGAGCTGGCCCGCCCGTTCCTGGGGTCCCGGCAGGGCCTGCCTTTCTTTGCGCTCGCTCTTGGGGCCCTGCTCCAGGGTGAGGCCCAAAATAGCTCGGGGAGGAGTGGCTGGGCAGCTGCGGCCGGCCATCCGAGGCCAGCGGCCGGGAAGTGCCCGTGAGGGTGCCGTCACCCCCGCTTGGCCCGGGGTCGGCTCCGCTTCAAAGGCTGGGGCCGCCAGCCCTGGGGGTGGCCCGTGAGACTCTGCGCCTGCGTCTGGAGCCAGCCTGGAGCCTCCCCCACCGCCACAGGCCTCACACTGCGGCCTCCTGCAGGTGCAGCTACGGCTGGCAGGGGCGGTTCTGTGACGAGTGTGTCCCGTACCCCGGCTGCGTGCACGGCAGCTGCGTGGACCCCTGGCAGTGCAACTGCGAGACCAACTGGGGCGGCCTGCTCTGTGACAAAGGTAGCGGCGGCCGGCGGGCCGGAGCACGACGCCCCGTGGGGAGGGCGGGCGGCGGGGCGGGGGGCTGGCCTCTGAGGACCCTGCCTCGCCCCCAGACCTCAACTACTGTGGCAGCCACCACCCTTGTATCAACGGGGGCACGTGCATCAACGCCGAGCCCGACCAGTACCACTGCGCCTGCCCCGACGGCTACTCGGGCAAGAACTGCGAGCGGGGTACGTCGGCCGCCGGCTGCTGGCTTTGGGCTGGTGGCTGGCCGGCCTGGCGGGGGCCCCGTGCCTCTGGCCTCTTGGTGTGGGAGGCCCTCCCTGACCCCCACCCTGGGGCCTCGGGGAAGGTGAGGAGCCGGGGCTGCCACACGCCCAGCCCCCACCCCCGCCTCTGGTTCCCATGCAGCTGAGCACGCTTGCGTCTCCAACCCATGTGCTAACGGGGGCTCTTGTCACGAGGCGCCCTCCGGGTTCGAGTGCCGCTGCCCGTCAGGCTGGAGCGGGCCCACCTGTGCGCTCGGTGAGTGCTCACTCGTACGAGGTGGGGGGCTCCAGACTGGCCTCTGGGAGCCAGGATGGGGCAGGGTGGTTGACGCCTGGTAGCCAGGGGAGGAGGGACAGGCCCACGGCCTCCTTCCCCGCAGCCCAGCCCCCACACCTCTCCCTCTGTCCCTGCACAGACATCGACGAGTGCGCCTCCAACCCCTGCGCGGCGGGAGGCACCTGCGTGGACCAGGTGGATGGCTTCGAGTGCGTCTGCCCCGAGCAGTGGGTGGGGGCCACCTGCCAGCTGGGTAAGGGTCCTGCGGGGCTGGCGCGTGCATGGCTTGTGTGCTGCGGGCATGTGGCGGCTGCTGCTGGGGCTGCTGGGGCTGCGGGCGCTGGGTGTGCGAGCCCCGTTGCTCCCCCTTGTCTCCTCCGCAGACGCCAATGAATGTGAAGGGAAGCCGTGCCTTAATGCTTTTTCTTGCAAAAACCTGATTGGTGGCTATTACTGTGATTGCATTCCGGGCTGGAAGGGCGTCAACTGCCACATCAGTCAGTATGGGGGGGCCGGCGGCAGGAGGCGGGGCTGGGAGGCGCAAGGACCCCTTTGTGACCCCGCCCCTTGTCCCCAGACATCAACGACTGCCGTGGGCAATGCCAGCATGGTGGCACCTGCAAGGTGAGACGCAGTCCCCTTGCCCTGCCCGCGCGGGGGAGGGCCACGGGGCGGGTGCCGCCCTGGGGTGGGAGGAGTGGCCACTGGGAGCTCACCCCCCTCCTCCCCGCCCCCTTCCCCGTCCCCCGCCTTTCCTCCCCCGCACCAGGACCTGACCACCGGCTACCAGTGTGTGTGCCCAC
This sequence comes from Mellivora capensis, assembly GCA_004024625.1. Lineage (NCBI taxonomy): Eukaryota > Metazoa > Chordata > Mammalia > Carnivora > Mustelidae > Mellivora > Mellivora capensis. The sequence continues at coordinate 2,684 of PISX010008252.1, read as the reverse complement.
GGGGCTTCGCGGGCCGGCACTGTGAGGTGCAGCTGAACGCATGTGCCAGCGACCCCTGTCGTGGAGGCCTCTGCGAAGACCTGGTGGACGGCTTCCGCTGCCACTGCCCCAAGGGCACTTCTGGGCCACTGTGCGAGGTGAGGCCCAGGCCGCTGACCCGGGAGCTGCAGGGGCACACTGTCATCCCCAGGCCACCCGAGTGGGCGGGACAGCCTGCAGTTGGGGTTGGCCATACAGAGCATCCTGGGCTCCGTTCTGGATGGAGACCTGGCCTCAGAGCCCTGGGTGGGCGGGGGCAGGGGAAGGGTCACAAGGTCACCCTCGTTATGACAAGAGCCTCCTGATGGGGTGGGCTCGCTGACCAGGTGGCCGGAAAGGTCTTAATGCAGTAGAGCACGGGAGCAGCGTCAAAGAGGGGCCCTGGGATGGGACGGGGTGCCTGACGGGGTGTGGGTCCGCACCGTCACAGGTGTGTCCCTCCTCCTTGGCACCTCACAGCCCCACCTCTCTCTGACCTGCCCTGGCCTTTGGGGGTATAGGACACCACGGGCAGGGCTCCTGACCAACAGGCTTCCTGGTGCCCTTGGTAGACGTTCCTCCCCCAGCCGTGGAGCCGGTGGCGGCGACACTTTTGGAAAAGCCCCCAGGCTGGGCCCAGGGCGGCTGTGCTGGTTGGGGAGGGGGTGAGGAGCTGGCCTTCCTGCCAGCAGGAGGGGCGAAGGCCGGATGCTGCCTGGTGAGCCAGAGGAAGCGGCCGGCCTCGGAGCAGAGGGCGGTGGGAGGGGCCTGGTGACCTGCAGGTGTTTCCGTCCAGCTGATGGGCCTGGACAGTCTCGGATGGGCGGTCCCGCAGGCTCTGGCGGCAGAGGGCTGGGTGTGCAGGCGGAGCGGGCCGGGCCTCCGGAGTCCAGTAGGGACAGCGGGCGTGGCGGGGGACTGGGCCCTCACGGATGCCCCCGCCCCACAGGTAGACACGGACTTGTGCGAGCCCAGCCCCTGCCAGAACGGGGCCCGCTGCTACAGCCTGGAGGGCGATTACTACTGCGCGTGCCCCGACGACCTGGGCGGCAAGAACTGCTCGGTGCCCAGGGAGCCGTGCCCGGGCGGGGCCTGCAGAGGTGCGCGGGCCGCAGCCGGGGGCGGGGTCCGGGGCGGGGTCGCGCCCCGGCCGGACCCCAGCGGCTGGGGTGGGGTCGGGGCGGGTGCGGGGCGACCGGGCGCCCTGACCGCGCCCCGTGTGCGCAGTGATTGACGGCTGCGGGCTGGAGGCGGGGCCCGGGGCGGCCGGCCTGGCGCCCGGAGTGTGCGGCCCGCACGGCCGCTGCGTGAGCCTGCCCGGGGGCAACTTCTCCTGCGCCTGCGACAGCGGCTTCACGGGCGCCTACTGCCATGAGAGTGAGTGGCCGCGGGCCGGGGCGGGCCGGGGCGGGCCGGGCCGGCCGGACCCCCTGCTCACCCGCCGCCCCCGCAGACATCGACGACTGCCTGGGGCAGCCGTGCCGCAACGGGGGCACGTGCATCGACGAGGTGGACGCCTTCCGCTGCTTCTGCCCCAGCGGCTGGGAGGGCGAGCTCTGCGACACCAGTGAGTGGGCCCCGTGGCCCTGGGTCCTGGCTCTGGGTAGTTGGCGCCGGAAGGGGACCTGGACTGGGGGGGGGGGCGCCCTGCAGGCGTCTCGGCCCCGCCCTCTGGCCCTCCCCTGCCTCTCCCCCACCCCCACCCCCGCTGACCGGCGTCCTCACCCCCAGATCCCAACGACTGCCTTCCCGATCCCTGCCGCAGCCGGGGCCGCTGCTATGACCTGGTGGACGACTTCTTCTGCGCGTGCGACGGCGGCTGGAAGGGCAAGACCTGCCACTCGCGTGAGTGCCCCGGGGCCTGGCACACCGGGGCGCCCGCCGCTGCGGGCGTGCGCGCTCAGCAGCCGTGTGCCCACAGGCGAGTTCCAGTGCGATGCGTTCACCTGCAGCAACGGCGGCACGTGCTATGACAGCGGGGACGCCTTCCGCTGCGCCTGCCCCCCGGGCTGGAAGGGCAGCACGTGCAACATCGGTGGGTGAAGGGGCGGGGGAGGCGGGTCAGGCACCACACCCCCCACCGCCCGCCCGGCCTTCTGCCCCTGGTCCCGGCTGCCCTGGCACCCCGGGATCTGCAACAAAGGCTCCACGCAGACCCGCGGGCGGACAACAAGGCCCTCTTCTCCCCTCTCCCCTTCACAGCCCAGAATAACAGCTGCCTGCCCAACCCCTGTGTAAACGGGGGCACGTGTGTGGGCAGCGGGGACTCATTCTCCTGCATCTGCCGGGATGGCTGGGAGGGCCGCACCTGCACACACAGTGAGCTTGTGGGTGGGGGGCTGCAGAGGGAGGCCCTGGGGGTGGGTGACAGCCTAGGGGGTGGGAGCCCCGGGGCCTCATGACCCGGCCCCCTAGACCTGCTCGGCGCACCTGGCTGCCGAAGCGACACGTCCTCCTGGAGCCTGTCCCGGGCCCCACCGCCCTCAGCCTCCCCACCCGGCGTCAGCAGGCTGGCCCGGACGGTGCGCCCAGGCCTGGCCCTGGGGCTGCGGGGCGGTGGAGGTGTTGCCGACCTTCCTCTTTCTTCTCACACACAGACACGAACGACTGCAATCCCCTGCCTTGGTGAGTGGCAGCCCTGGAGGCTGGCTGACCCCAGGGAGCTC
>PISX010008251.1:0-83271 GCA_004024625.1 Mellivora capensis | reverse complement strand
GACCATTCCATGTTCTTGGATCGGAAGAATAAACATTGTTAAAATGTCTATACTACCTAGAGCAATCTATACTTTTAATGCCATTCCCATCAAAATTCCATTGGTATTTTTCAAAGAGCTGGAGCAAATAATCCTAAAATTTGTATGGAACCAGAAGAGACCCCGAATCGCTAAGGAAATATTGAAAAACAAAAATAAAGCTGGTAGCATCTCATTACCTGATTTCAAGCTTTACTACAAAGCTGTGGTCACCAAGACAGCATGGTACTGGTTTGTTTTTTAATATTTTTCTGGACAATAACTATAGATGGATATACCAACAATTCAAGTTGCATTTTTTTGGTTTTTCTATTATTTCAGCATTCTAGCATTAGTGAATAAATTTCACTCAAAAGCCTTTTTATTAACACTTGTTGGGGAAGAAATGATTTGAGGATATAGTATAATTTAAGGGTATCCCAAAATGGGTCATATAATTTAAATCTCCAAAAGAAGAAGACAGACCAAAAATTTACATAGTACACGCTCACATTTTTTTTTAAAGTCTAACATCTAACATCTGGGCATCATGATCAGGCATTTAATTAAGGCAGAATGAATGTCAAGAATTTCACATGGATTCCATTAATCAGATTTGCTATTACATCATTTGAATTGGAGTCCTTTATTTCCCCACTTCATAAATATCTCTTCAAGGACCTGCCTGTGGGTGAAAACAGCACATAGAATTCACATTCCTTTGAAGAAATAGCTGCAGAAAGGCACATATGCTTGTGAGGCTCTCTGCTGCGTGCTTAGTGCTCTGAACTGGAAGAAAGTATGTTTGTTTTGAAATAGACCAGTCTCACACTTTTCTTAAATAGGGACTTACCTGAAAAATGTTTTGGGGTTGAAAAAAATAATCATGGCAAGAGTCCTGAAAAGATTTCTGTAAACTGGACAACTTAGTTTAGTACTGTGAAAGGTAAAAGAAACAATAAAAAGTATATGTCTAATATTTGTTAAACCCACTAATGCCTGAGCCAGCAGGATGATAAAATTGATTCAAAGAGTATTTGAAGACCTGGATATTTATAGGGAAAGGAGAAGGAAAGCCAGAATAAGTTTGCTACATCAAACACAAAACAACATAATAATCTAGTCAACACAATCATATTTTCTACCAGGTAGAATTCATTTGTACCTCTCTCTCTCTATATATATATATATATAACTATATATATATATATATAACTATATTATATTAATATATGTATTAATATGAAACTTTATAGAGCAATCAGTAGGTAACATTTGAATAAATAAAGGTCCAATCCCCTAGATAATTAATCTTTGAGTGGTCCTGCAGATGATACATCAATATAACATTGAAAGACCATATAATCCTACTTTGTCTAATTCCTAAGTTTTGAATGAGTTTTCCTAAAACCATTAATATTTAGAATGATGATATTATATGTCTGCCAGAGTCTATAAAGATTGTGTTTATCACAGGAAACAGTCCTACAATTCATTATTGAGTTATGTGTAGAAACCACTGAGCCACTAATTTGTTTTTTTAAGGAAAGAAACCTATAAAATTGCTCTAAGGCAAATGAAGTGAAGACAGCCTACTTTCTAGGAGGAAACATCTCATACAAGGAATCCTCAACATGATTAACAGCTGACTTCTCATTAGAAACCATGAAGGCCAGAAAGCTGAGGAATGAATATTCAAAACGCTGGAAGAAAAAGAAAGACAGCTAAAAATCCTATAAACAGTAAAACTATCCTTCCTAATGAGACCTCATTCCCATACATTCTTCTAGGTCTTTAGACATAGTTTCTTTTAGTTCTTTGAACATATTTAGATAGGTGACTTCAAGTCTTTGTCTCATCAGTCCAATATCTGAATTTTCTAAGGTACATTTGTTATTGATGGCTTTTTTCCATATCAGGGTCAAATTTCTTACTTCTCTGTGTGTGCCATAAATTTTTGTTGAAAATTTGGCAATCTAAATAATATAATGTAGGAACTACGGAAATTCGAATCTCTACCTCCCCAGGGCTTGTTCTTATTGATGTTTGCTGCTGTTTGGTGATCTTTCTGACCTAATTCCATAAAGTCTGTCTTCTTTGTAATTTTTGGCCACCGATGCCTCTGATCATTTAGGTTAGCAGTCAGCTAATAATTAGGCAGAGATTTCCTCTACCGCCTAGAACCTAATTTTTGGTTCTAATTTTTGACAAAAAAAGTCTAATTTTTTAATTTTAATTTTTGACAAAGGGCTCGGTGTGCATGTTAGGTATGCCTTTGTCATGGAGCCAGGCAGTGGGAAACTCTGTTACAGCCATTACTTCCAGCTTGTGCAGAACCTCAGGGGCAGCCAAGAGTGAGGACTTAGTGCCTTTTTGAGTTGTTCCTAAAAATTGTACACAGCCCTAGGCATATGCACAACTTTCTAGATCACCAGGGATATATTATAGCTTGCCAAAGCCCCTATGAACATATTTCCCAATTTTTTCCTCTTAAGCTTAGAGGTTAGTCTAATGTTTGCTCCAACTGTTCTCCATGACCCAGGCAACCACAATGTTAACAATTTCCTGTATTGTTTTTTACAAATGCCCCAGAGAAGAGACCTTTCTTTTCACAGTGGTAAATCTCTTGAGTCCGGTGAGATAAAGACAACCTTGCAAGAGGGGTCCTCAAGAGAACCACTAAATAGGTCAGCCAATGATAGTTCTCTGGGAATGGGACTTTGAAGGAGCTTCAACTATGTTCTGCTCCCTCCAGTGGCTGTCAGACTGCTGGTTTTCACCATGATTATGGGCCGTGAATTTTCAAGGCTACCACTGAGCTGGGGAGTGAAGGTAAGAATAGCACAAATTAAAATGCCACAAAACTTGCTGCTCTTACTGTGATTCCGAACTTTTTCTTGAATGAACTCTTCGTGAAGTGCTGAAATCCTTTAGTTAATTTGCAAAGTTATGCAAAAGTTGACTCTGATCATTTCTTTCCCCAATTTTCTCATGGCTTTATAGAGGAGAAAATTTTCAGAAGTTCTTGCTTTGCTACCTTGCTGATGTCACCCGAGGAGAGAGTTTTTGAAGAGAAGAGCAAAAAGAGGTAAGGGATAATGAAGGGTATAGGAAGAGAAAAATACAAGGACGATAAAACTGGAAAATTCCAAGGAGCTGGTAGTGGCACGAATGTCACTTCTCTGTTCCTAAAGTTATAATTGCTTCTTAATCCCAGCCCTACTAGGAGGATATCAAGGCCTGCATATTCTTACCCTATGTTAAGCATGCAACTCTACTGTTCTCTGAGTGTAGCTACCTTTCCAGTTAGATAAGCCTCTGTCTCCACCTCCCTGCTCCCACCTGGCATCCACACCCAGGCTGCAGGTTACTGCTTTAGTGTATGGCACTAGCGAGAGACTACGTGCTGGTTGCTGTCACCTCTCAAGTGAAGGAAAATATGGGCCTAAGGGATTGTCTATGACAGTGCCAAAGCAGAGACAGGTTACTGTCCCAGTCACATTTGGGTTGTTGATTTCTAGCCCAGAGACATTTTTCTTCCTATGGGGACAAAACAAAAGTTTCCGCCCCCAACTCCATTTCGTTCAGACAATGAGAGTGACCATCTGATTCAAAGTCAGAACAGACAAGTAGAGCAAGGCTAATCTAATCCTGATGCCCCACTAATGAGTGAAGCCAGTGACAAGACAAATCTGTGACCAGTGATAGCATTATGGAAGATTTTAGACCTTATCCACAGGAATAAGAAGCCAATGAGAAAGTACATTTTTAAGAACTGAAAGAAAGGATAGGTTTGAATGGAAAAGAGCAAAGTTAAATGGAGTTTAGTAGTGTCTGGGTCGTTGAATTTGAGGTTGGTGCCAAGTGCATAAGAAAGACTTCTTAGTGGTTTGGTTTATACAGTAATTAGTTCTAGTTTTGTTCAAGTTGGTAGTTTTACAAAACAGGCTCTATTAACTCATGCTATGTGGGCTAATTTGGTTGTTTCTAAGACTTTAGTTAAAAAAGAAATTATCTCCTTTATAAGAGAGAAGAAATGCCAAAATCTGAATATCTTCAACTGACCGTTTGCTGCAATTTTACTACCAATCAATAATTCCCATTGCACTGGGTTTGCTTAAAAACCATCAATCCACAATTCTATCATATAGATCCTCAATCTTATTCATTTAGACACCATAGGAAAACTACATTTAAATGGTCATTATAAAGGGATTTTTCCTACTTCTTTTGAAAGTTGGGTAAATATTCAACTGATATTTAACATAGAGTCTGATTTTATTGCAGAAATTAAACATTTATATGTGTACATTTTGAATCTGTGCTAGAAAATGCTAATCTCTCAGTCAGGAATGCAACTCAAGATTACATAAATAAAGTTTTCTTGAAAAAATACTAAAAAATATCAAACTCTCCAAATAGATGGAAACGAATTTCTGCTTTTAAACTTTCTTGGGAAATACAATTCTAAGGAAGTATAAAAAAATTGAACAGTTCATTATCAATGAAAATGAACTACACAGTAATGTTACAATAAGCTATTAAGAAGCTAAAACCTAGCAACTTCTAAAAATGATAGGATAAAGATTTATCAGAAGTTTTTGTGTTGTGTGTTTTTTTTTAAACATTTTATTTATTTGACAGAGAGAGACAGTGAGAGAGGGAACACAAGTAAGGGGAGTAGGAGAGGGAGAAGCAGGCTCTCTGCCAAGCAGGGAGCCCAATGTGGAGCTCGATCCCAGGACCCTGGGATCATGACCTGAGCCGAAGGCAGACGCCTAACGACTGAGCCACCCAGGTGCACTTGTGTTGTGTTTTTGACATATTAGGTCTTTTGCATCCTAGGCAAATATTCATAAATGCATTTTTTGTCTTTCCCCATGAAAAGTAGAAAATTGTTGGAGGCAATACATTAATTGTATTTTTTCTTGTGTCTGATTAATCTTGCATACTCAAAAAAGGAAACAGTTGGGATTACTCTTTATGCTAAATTGATAATAACTTTAAATTAATTACTGGTGTTGTTTGAACATGGATTTTAATCTCTTGATTGAAAAGACATTAAAACAGATCTTTAGCTACCTAATGACAGGAAACCAATTATCCGAGTGGATCACAGCATTGCTGATACTTAGGAAATATTCTTAACACAATCAACTAGGAAAGTTATTTTTGAGGAATTATCTTGGAGGTATCCTCTTTTCAATTACCATCAATAACTTAAGCCATTTCTAAATGCAAATCTAGCCACTTTTTATATATTTGTCCAGTTCAAAATTTATCCAGAAAGGAAATAGTCAGTGTTTCTCCTGATTCGTGAAAAATGTCACAAACAGCTGGAAACTAGGCGGGAATGCAACATTACCAATTAAAGTAACGAAACAAGATTTTTAAAACAAATTGTTTTGTATAGAAAACACTATTTTTCCACATAATTAATAGCCCTAATGGTATCTGCTACATATTCAAAGTGAGCAGAAAGACAAATGTTTCCTCAGAGAACACCCAGCCCAAATATCAGTAGATTATTTGACTATGTGACATCCCCAGAGGCAATTCTGAGCTGAGTGCACAACTGCCTGTGGAGCTCACCAAAAGGCCAGATGTTGCTACTAGAATGTTCCAAGCCTTGGCATCTGGGCCTTGGCAAGCCCCAGAGATAGCCTTGGGTCTTGTGCCTATTGCTAAAATAGAAAATGAGAGAAAGTTCCACAATAGAGAGTCTAAATGATTTTGAAGAAATATACAGGAATGAAAAGTAATTCAAACTAGCACTGGCTTTTAGTAAATTATTGGTTTGTCTATACCACGTAAATACATGGGGAGAATGTCAAAATAGTTTCAAAGGCTGGGAAAATCATTTTTATTGACTTTCACTGTGTTCTACAATAATTGAATCAATCACTTAAATTAGTTTCCGGAAACTGAGAATGCACATTTTTCATTAGTGAATAGCAATAACAGAAGGAAGATGGCCATAATTTTAGTCTCAGACTTCAGGTAATTTTAGAGTTTTTGAACTATTTTTCATCCCATTTTTTTTTCTTACATTAGTCATCATACAGTATATCATTAGTTTTTTTTGTTTGTTTTTTTAAGATTTTATTTATTTATTTGACAGACAGAGATTACAAGCAGGCAAGAGAGGCAGGCAGGGAGAGTGAGGAGGAAGCAGGCTCTCCGCAGAGCAGAGAGCCTGATGCGGGGCTCGATTCCAGGACCCTGGGATCATGACCTGAGCCGAAAGCAGAGGCTTAACCCACTGAGCCACCCAGGCGCCCCGATCATTAGTTTTTGATGTAGTGTCCCATTTCTATTTAATTTAAGGCTTGAAATGTAGAAGTCAAAATATGGCTGTTGGTACACAAAAATGAATTGTTTTATGGATCTCATTTTATCAAGGTATTTTTTGGGGGGGTTTAAAAATCATAGATTTATAGGTAGATTCTGAGAAATAGCATGGTAATAACGAGAACTTTGAAAATTCATACCTTTAACTTAGTAATTCCTCAACTCTTAGGAATTTGTCCTAAGAAATTAGTTACCTATAGACAAAAATTTATTTGTATGTTCATTGTGAGGGTAAATAGCTAAATACCAATATAAACATCCAATAATAGGGGTGGTTACACACAATAGAGTATGTTGTACCATTAAAATAATTTTAAGGACTGTTTATTGGCATAGAAAATGCTCATGGTATGTTAAGAGCAGGAAATAAAACTATATGAACAATAGAGCCCCAATTGGAAAAAAATCAGGTATAAACTGACTGAAGATTAGAAAAAATATATAAAAGTATTAGGATTGTTATGTTTGGATAGTGGGCCATAGGTACTTTTTTATTTTCTTCTTCATTAGTTAACATTGTTTACTATCTTATAAAGATCATATAATAAATATTTTTAAATATGCAAAAAAATTAAAACAATATGTTTTATTATTGCATTAGCAAAATGTGTATAGTTTGAAAAGGCAGTAAATCAACCACAACTTCTTTAGACCTCAAACACTGAAAATTCTCTAGCTGTTTTAGCTTCCATCCAAGTGTCAGGATTTCTGCTTTGTCTTTCCTGAGGACACAGTTAACAAATACAGTTAACAATTCCACCTAAGTGTTGGGATTTCTGCTTTGTCTTTCCTGAGGATACTACTATTCTGTTAGAAAACTATATGTCAAAAAGAAAAGAAAAATCCATTTTTAAGCCAAAATATCATTTCCAAAATACAATGAACAGTGCTGCATTGAGAAACAATTTCAAAAAAGGAAACAATTTCAGGATGATAAGTGTCCTTTTGTTATAAATTTGGTTTATCTCAGTTTATTCCAATTTTAGTATATGTGCTGCTGAAGCAAGCACCTCAATTTATTCCAAACATTAAATCACTTACAGGGTCCTTCCCAAGATACATACCCTGATCCATTTCCCCTACACTTAACACTGAATATTAATTGTAATATTCTTAATGGGTTTTTTTTTTTTAGTTAGAGATATTCAGTATTGTTTATTTCCTATTAGGAATTTACTTATCTCTAGTGTCTAAAGAATATGTATCTTTATATCAATGTATTAGATTATATATATTTCCAAACATACCTGGAATTTGAATACTTCAAGTATTTAATACCAATATCTATGTTTTCATACAAATCTTACGTTTAATCACAAACATAAAACTCTTCCACTTCTAATAGCCTCCTGGCAGCCGGCTTAGTATTTTACTTACTTGGGGTTTAATTTTCACTGAACAGATTTTTTTTTAAATTCCCAGCAAAATCAATGTAATCTATGTTAGATGCTCATTTAGCAATATTTTTGAGAGGTGGGGCCAAGTTTCAACAGCAGCATCAAGAGAACAATACGTTAAATCAGATTCCCTCTCTTTCTGAGGATGGCGGCGTGAGCTCAGCTGGCCCCTAGTCCTCAGCACAGCCCTCGGCAGAAGCAGTGAATTCAACCATAGCTACAGCACAGTCTGATCATTCTCCTGATGAAATTACACTGATCTAATTTGCACGCTGTGAAGACATTTGGCACTGGCTGGATGTGAGCCTTGACATCTTCATTGGAACTAAAAGTACACTAAGAACTGACATTACATTTCACATTCTCTTCTGCCAGGTTGTGGCATTTCATCCTCTTTAAAGGCATTATTTCAAGAACATTTAATTTGGCTTTGATATGCCTGCCATTTTGCTGGGTAGAACACACTGCGCCAGAAAAGCTCAGCTGTAATAAAGTTTGGCACCAACAGCCCACCATATACCTGCACCATCCTGTGCAGTTTAATTGGCATTCAGTGGGTTGATAAATGGATTGGCTTAATGAGACCATATACTTGACATATGCAGGATTCTCCTGAGGAACAGGATTCATTTTTTCACTTCACACATCAACATGTTACAGATACCAACACAGTCACCTCTAACAGTCGTGCTGTAGCCAATGGATGCCTTCCACTGGGCTGACCAATAGCCCTGTTACCCTCCGACCAGCTCACGCCTTTCTCCCTCAGCACCAAGCCACGTGCGGCTTTCAAAAGCTATTGTATTTTGTTTTCTCCCAGACACAAGGAAGAAGTTCGCCCCCGTCCCTGCTTTATTTACATAAATCTGGATTTTTCTATGAGACCAAATAGCCTTGTGGCCTAAACAGATTGGTTTTACCTGCTGTAAAGCCCTTTAAGATACAAGTAATAATGAATTCTAGGTATAACGACTGGCATGCAATTATGCATAGGAGCAAGTAGGTGCCATTCTAGCCTCAGAAATACTGGTTTCGGGAATGAATTAATTAAAACAACAAAGACACACCATTTTTCACTCCACAGATTAGCAAAGATTAAAAAGAACCATAATGCTGAGTGTTGGCAGGGGAGCGAGGAGAAAAGTGTGCCATGCTCTGCTGGTGGGATTCTAAATTAATACAATTTTTCTGGAAGGCAAATGGCAATATGTATTAGAAGCCTTAAAAATGGGCATAGCCTTTTACCAGGCACTTCTACTTCTGAAAATAGACCACAAAGAAATAAAGATATGCTTAACATGAATTTTCAACACTGGTTATCACCTCAATTATAATAGGAAAAATTCTAAAACATCTAGGTGCCTTTAAAAAAAGATTTTTCTAAATTTCTAGAATTTTCTAAATTCTAAAACATCTAGGTGCCTTTAAAAAAAGGAGAATATAAGTACTCCATATTTTACCTAAATAAAATATGGAATACTTATATTCTAGAACCCTATAGAGCTATTAAAATAATGTAATAGAAATATTGGTCATGAAAAAAATGTTCTTGATGTCTCTTATGCCAAAAATGCATTACAAAACACTAGTTTATTATTAGTCAACTTTTTTGGTGAATAATTTACATATAAAAATATCTATAAATTCACACAGGGAAAAGTCAAATATCAAAATAGTGATAATGCTTGCTTCTGGAGGTGGAATTAATCAGAGGTTTGTTTTTCTTGATGCTTGTTTTAAGATAAGTTTTTTATTTAAATGATTTAATTAAGATGGCATTTTAAACTTCTCAAGGAATTTCTTTCTGACAAATATGTGATATTTGGAAACTTTTTTTTACTGTATCCTAAGTCAAATTATGCCCACCTAATTCAATTCTTCTTACAGTTCGAGGTCATTTAATATTCTGTTGAATAGCTGTCCAGGTAGATAGATAATTCATCTTGGACAAATGAAGTTTCTTTCTACTTCCAGCTTCCTGGGATTTCTCATTTCGCTAGTAACAGCTTATTAGTAGAAAGCAGCAGATTTTTAGAATGCAGTTGACATTCAAAAGACTTTTGGAGTTTACAACTTCCAACTACAATCTTTCCTAAAGGGAAACAGCTTGGACCAAATTTTTGTTTTTATGATGCTGATGAATTTCTATTTCATTTTTAAAAAGATTTTTATTTACTCATTTGAGAGAGACAGAACAAGAAAGCATGAGCCGGGGGGAGGGGCCGAGGGGGAGAGAGAGAAGCAGACTCCCCACTGAACAGGGACACCGATGTGGGGCTGGATCCCAGGACCCAGGGAACATGATCTGAGCCGAAGGCAGATGCTTAACTGACTGAGCACCCAGGCGCCCCTGCTGATGATTTTTTAAAAAGATAGAAAAAGATAGAAAATAAGAATCCAGACATGAAGAGGTTATTTATTTAGATTTGCTAAGGTTCCATGGGGACCATATTGTGCCTGGCGCTGGGCAAGATGGGGTACCTGCCTTCAAGTCTGCTCCGGCAAATAGAAAAGGGAAGATAATTGGGATGGAATGAAAGTGCTTTAAGGGGGAGATCAGCTTAGGGGAGCCAAAGTGCTCCATAATAACCAATTGGAGGGCTTGGTTAGCGGTTCGACCCAGGCAGGCACCACGTGAACAGTGTCCAGGGCAGCTGCACGGCTGGCAGCCTCATGGGCCTCTGCGCCCACACACTACCTACCCCTGGCTTCCTTCCTGCCTCTGAGGTGGGGAGGATGCCCACGAGCCACTGCTCCAGATTTCAACTGAGTGCCAGTTTGGTGCTCTCCATTTTGCTCCAAAGGAAGTTCCAACATGCAAATAAGCCCAAGGAAATGAAAAAATGAAACGGTGTGTGACAGTTTCTAATTACTGCATAAAAACAACATATGGAAACTTCATTGTCCATTTCATCGCCCAACATGTACCATCAAGTCAGACTTCTTTTACTCAAATCACTCTCTGGAGCATTCAGACCTGGTTTATTTCAATAAGAAGGTTTTTCACCCTTTTAAAAATTTCTGATGGGGATAATAGTATTTTTTTGTTGTCGTTTAATTTTAAACATCTTGATTATTAGGAGGTTTTTAGAACCTTGCCCGTTTTCTATTTGAGTTTTCTCATTGTATTTCTAAAGTGAGTTAATTCTATTCCCCAGGGCTACTCACAACCTGGATTGATGTTGTCCATTCCTCAAAAGTTTAAATTAACTATCCGTAAGTACCTTTTATAAATGCTTGAATGGGTCCCTAATCACTTATTAGAGGAGGCAGGAGGATGGATTTGGCACTTGTAGTCTGCTTTGGTGTTCTAAAGACATATGACTGGGGGTTCAGAAAAGAAAAAAATCAGGGAGAAACTGTTTGGTAACTTAAAAAATGACAATAAGGCAAATGAAAAAAAAAAACACCACAAAAATTAGTGAAAACAACATCCTGAAGTAGAAAGACTGGAAGGAGGGTCAAGAGATGTGAAGTCTGTCCCCTGCTTTGTCACAGACATACCTGTGTGATCCAAAGCAAATTCTTTACTTCCAGATCTGCCTTAAAATAGGATTTAGGCTACAGGACTTCTAAGATTCGTTTCCTCTTTTCTGCATTCTTAGACTATACAGAATGACTTAAATACTACTTGTTTTCTATATGGGACAAGACACTGCTCACCAAAGGTTGCCTGCACTTAAATGCTAACCTTGGAGTAAAGTTTAAAAGTTGAAGCAAGACCAAAGATGCAAGGCATTTATCATGTGCCCATTTGCTAAAAGCAAAACCTTCCAGTTTCTCTTCTCATCCCCCCTGGCCACAGAAGCAGAGTCAGTTAATGAATCAGAAAAAAAGCTGGTTACCAGATGTCCTGGCTTATTAACACGCACATCGCATTCTGTAATGGCATTCAACAGCAAGCTGTGTGGAACTGAGAGATGGCAAAGGAAAAGTTCTTCTCTCAGATGAGCTTCAAAATGTGGGTGTCTTTTGATAAATTTAAGGAATGGTTGTTGTACAAGTTCACTTCAGCTATTGTCAGGCATTCTATCTAGGGGGAGCTTGCCTGGTTTACAAGAGACTCTCCTCCAAGCACGGGACAATGTGTCTCTCTCAGAACTTCCTCCTTCCTCTAATATGTGCAGAATTGCTGACATGATCTCTTATGTGGAAAGGAAGACATCGAATATAAACTTTGGAGCAATGCAAAGGAAAAGCTTATTCTGTTTGATTGGTTTTCACCACAGCTAATTTTAAAGCCACCCATTGTTCAGCTCTGCAGTCTAATTTTATGTTAATATCCTGAAAGTTGTCAAATCTTGGCAAAACCTATGCATAAATTACACAGAAAGTAGCTCACAGGAGGGGGAAAAGTAATGACTGTCATGGTTAGCCAAACCCATTAATAGTCTGACAAGCAATAACCCAGGAGCTCTGGTCAACTGCTGCAGACATCTGTGAAACTTTTGCAATTAATATCATTTTTTCCCTTTTTTTGTTGTTGTTGGAAGAGGTATCAGCTGTGAAATAGCATGCAACTGACTGATCATTATCAGCTCTGCCGGTAAGAGCTGGGTTTATCATCCTTCTTGGTTGACCATTGTCCCCCTTTTCACAAAAAGCCACCTTTTTTTTTTTTTTTAAGTAATGCAGTGTTTTTCAGCACAAAGATTGATGGTCTCTAGAAAACAGTTCCCATTGGTGTGTGGATACTCAAACTCAATACTCAAACAATAAAAAAATCAGATGCTTCAATCTCTAATTCATTACTGACTTTTTTCCACCTGTGAGGTTGGAAAGAAAGATGGGAAGGCTTAAAATCTCTCTTCAAAGCTACACCCTAAGTCCTAGGCTTGCTGGTAGATCATCTTACTATGTCTTCTCCTACCTCTTCCCACATTATTCCAGCACACCCTTCCTGTGGATAAGGGCTTCAGGGTAAAATAAATGTATCCACCTGACTGATGGTTAAAACATAATATCACTCTGTATGTGTGTTTACAGACACATACATAATCTACTGCTCATTTACCCAGAGAATAGTGCTGGTAGAATTAGTTGAGTTTCCAGATATGCCTGGAAAGGCTTCTCTGTCTTTCCCCAGAGCTGTTATCGTTGATGCATCTGGCATAGTACCTGGCACTGAGTGGAAGCTCAAAAATATTTGTTGAATCAATGGGTAGATGGATGGATGGATGTTCCCTGGGCATTTTTCCATTTATGACCATTTTGTAGCTTCATTTGTTGATTTTATGCAGAAATTTCTTGCTGCTAAAAAACATTTCCTGTGTGTAGGGTTTTCTCAGAATGCTGACGGAAGACCTGCTCTTATAAAACCTTATAAGCAATCTGAAATGTCTGCCTTACAGAACCATTTGGTACCCAAACTCTTTCTGAGCTCCTGCTTTGTGCCAGGACCTGTGCTTGGACATGGGTATAAGAAGATGAATAAAACAGTTTTTGCTATCACAGAGTTAGTTCACAGAATGTTCAGAGGCAGCCATTAGAAAGGTGATTCCAAACAGAACATGGTATATGCTGTAACAGGTTTCTATAATACAGGTTTCAACAGACTTCAAGGAGCAGCACATTCTATCTGGTACTGCAGGGAAAGACAACATGGTAAAGAGACATTTGGACTGCATCTCATTTAAAACAAAACAAAACAAAACATTGGAAGAAGCAGTGAGGAAAGGCTTTTGAGGCTCAAGGTCTGCATGTGTCAAGATATAGAGTCATAAAAGGGCATAGAATTTTAAAGAATAGTGAGATGGTCAGTGGCGAGAAGGAGAGGACATGGGAGGATATGGCAGGAGATGAGGCTGGAAAGGAAGTGAGGTAGTATAAAAATGCCCTTGGTGCCATCCTAGTGACTACATTGTATCCTGCGGGCAATGGGAGATTAATGGAAGGGAGCCTTTAACCAGAGAATCAACTCCATAGGTCTTGCCTATGATGGCTAGTATTAGTGGGGAGGGGTGTGAGGGGGGAGGAGAAAGGGACTGAAGAATCACGATAGGGAGGCCAGTGAGAAAGTCATTTCAATAGCCTCATAGAGAGATGATAAGAAAGGAAAAGCAACAGATTTTGAAGACATTTCTGCAATAAACTGTCAAGATTGGGTGATTGATTGCATGTGGGGGTAAAAGAGCTATGATAGAAGATGACTCCTAGTTTTGTGTAAATAGCAACACCTTTAATTAAGACAAGGGCACAGAAAGCAGCTGGCTGAGGTTGATGTAGGAGTAAGGAAACTGCAAGGATATAAGGGAAGACAATATGTAAATTGTCTGGAAATCGGTCTTTGGAAAATAATGAGTAGCCATACACCGAACCATTTCCAACTACCACCGATAAAGCCAACAAATCAAACAAGAACACAATAAAATCTAACAGATGCTAATCAAAGGCAAATGCCATTGGAAAGACTTTTAAGGAATAATCAGGAGGAAAAACAACTAAAATATACAAATAATAACTGGTCCTTTGAACTTACGTAAAAAGAGCTCATTAACAGGAAGCTGTTTATAGCTTCCGAGTTCTGAGCTTTCTGAACTGACTACTGAATGGTATGCTCAATCTGACCCATTTCTTCTTCTTTCCCTAAATATTATAGTTAACATTTACCAAATGAAAATGATATTCATAAAATCTAAACCCCCTAACGGTCACAGTCTTCAATTTAACAACACATGTGGATTCCTCTCTAGCCTTGTCAGAACAGAACATATTCTGGACAAATCGAGAAAGAAGAAAGTATTGGAGCAATCACATAAATGAATGCCAGTTGTCTGAAAAACAAGTCTGCTGTCATCTTGGGACACATCATTTTTAGAAACAATGACCCATTTGGCAGCCTCACACATGTTCCCATCTCTGACGCTTTCCAACATTCCAGGCCTTACTTTATTTAGGTTTGAGATTTTCTTGATTATAAATCTTCGGTGAAGCAAGTGCAGAATCTTAATTCCATTCAGTATTACTCATTCCATTCACACTTTTTTTTTTCCTCATTGTGTTACTGACCCTTGTTTTACTGCTTCAGAGACCTTGTCTGGGCACCTCATATCAAATGGCAGCAGTCTGGAATGTCTAATTATTTCACTGTTGAACTTGCACAGCTGTCCTAGATGGTCTGTTTAGTAGAGCTGGTCCTCCCACTTTTGAAAACAGCCTTTGTTATATGGCTTCCCTTATTAGAAAAAGTTACATTTTGGCTCAGTCAACCTCTGAAGGGCCCTGAGATAGTACTATTCAAATTATCAAGCTGCACTTTTTTGTCTTCTTATTGACTTTCTATTGATTACACAAAGTTTATAAAAAGTGGGAATTTAGGCATCCCAGAACCCAGAAAACATTCTACCTGTCTCCCAGCATCTGACAATATCACTCCTCATTAAATTTTGACTTTAAATGGTTCTCTTGGTATACATGGGATTTTCCAGAATATGTGAACTCTAAAGTCAAAAGAAATTTCCTAGAGAATCTCTAGCCTGTAGACCTAGGTTGAGAGAGATTCTGGGAAGTTAAATGTTTCTCTTTTGAAAGGGAGGTCAGACTAAGTTTCAAGGAAAGGAAATAGGGTCACAGAAGTAAGAGTGGTAATTCAGTCAAAGAATAGGCCTTTGTTGGGGAATCACAAGGTGGTGGAGCCCCAGAAGCAAAGAGACCCTGTCTTCTGTGAAGGCCTTTGACTTCTGAACACACCAGCCCTTCTTCCTTTGTGGGGGTTTCTTCAATGTCAATTGCTCTTTTGTACACATTTGCCTTTTAACCTGATTTCCATTGTTTGGTGATGATTTTCCCTTCCCCATCTTTTAGATCTTTAGATAAAAGTAGTCAAAATGATTCTTCCAAGTTCTTTGTAGAAATAGCTTAATAGGCTGTTTTAATTTTTCATTTTATTCAGATTTTTCCGTTTTAGTTCTAATTGTATTGCTGCGAAATGAATGCAATGTTTTCCAAAATTATTATAACCAGAAGTAGCTAAGAATATGTATATTGTTCTTCATCTTACACACCACTGTTACAACATAGCTCATTTATAAATTTAGAATCCTTGAATAGTTATTCATCAAAACCATCAGAAATAACAAGTTTAAAAATTTGAATCAACTCTTCCTACAAAGATAGTTTACAGATATTTAGATAGGCCAAATAAAAATAATAAAATGTGAACAGTCCTTCTTTATAATTAAATGGAAAAAAGGGGTACCTGGGTGGCTCAGTCAGTTAAGTGTCTGCCTTTGGCTCAGATCATGATCCCGGCATCCTGGGCTTGAGCCCCGTGTTGGGCTCCCTGCTGTGCAAGAAGTATGTTTTTCCCTCTCCTGCCCATTTTCCCTCTCCTGTGCTTGTTCTCTCTCTTTCTCTCTCTCTCAAATAAACAGAATCTTTAAAAAAAAAAAAGAAAGAAAGAAAAAAATTACCACTTTTCCTGCTCCCATTCTTTAGGAAAACACTAGAATTGAAGTCTCTGTTTTCAGATTATATGTTTGAATCTAAATGAAGCAAGATTTTGGCTATGTTTATCTAGCTAAGAAAAATTAAGCTCAATTTTCAGCGCTTATGTATAGTTAGGGGAAAATGATTATAAATGGTATTTTGCAACTACATCAGTTTAACATGTATTCTTAAGTCTATGGATACTTTCAAGAAGCTGATGACATAATTGTTTGAGTAAACACATTCTTTTGAAAAATTATTACATTTCAAATAAAAAATATGTAGCATGTACTATAGTAGGTATCCCTTTTTCTCTTTAAGATGAATGGGCTAATTCACAACTTGCTGCAGGTCAAAAAGGCCAAATGCCCTGAGAAATATGGAGAGAAAACCCATACTGAAATGGCTAAAGAGTACAAAGGGGTCATTGATTTACAAAGTGTATAATCTTCTGGTCTCTGCTTTATATTATGGACATTTCTCTATAACGCTTTTATTTCTGGATCAAGTAAGTCAGCCCAAGTGGTGGCCATGTAGAGGAAGCCTGGGCCCCAGGTTTGAGCCTAGGATCAGCTTTTCAGTAGTTCAAGGCTATGCATCTGTGCTCAGATATAACTTTTCACTTTTCTCACCAAAAATGAGGAAAGAGTAGAGAATGCAAGTTGCCATCTGATATTCACCCTCTCCCTCTTCCTCAGGAACAAATATTTGTTTGGGGGTAGAAAGCAAGCAACCTACTTACAATTTTCTTCCTCTCTTACATGTAGGTGTGACCCAATGAGGTGCTAGCCTGTGAGGGGAAACAGAATTCTGGGTAGGCTGCTACCCAGGGAATGGGTTCAGCAGAGGTATTTAATGTTTTGTTCTCTCTTCCTAATGTTTGGACTGCAGATGTGGAATGGAACTCTGGCTGCCATCTGGAATTATGAGGTAAACTTGAGGGTGGAATGGGAGCCAAAAAATAAAAGGATTTGGATTCTCGATGACTGTGAGGCTGTCACATCAACCTGGACTACCTAACTCCAGATTTCTCTATATGAGAGTTTTTAAAGTCACTATTGTTATGGCTTTCTATTATATGCATCCAACTCAAGGTGGTAAGAGGAGGAGCATTATTTCATTTCTGCTCTTATTGGGAAGGTTCATACGACCTTCGGTTTCACACTATATATGGTATATGGTCACCTGTTTCTCTTTTACTACTGATTCCCCCTCCCCCTTGATATAAAGTGGAAACTCCTCAGACTAGAATGTGTATGTATCGATTCCTATCTTAACATATTTAATGACAGAGCCCTAGGAGACTACCAGCTGAGCAAAATGGCTTCTCAGACTTAACACTGCCAGCCTTAATTGAAGTGTAGAGTGGGGTAGGGCAGGGAAATATAGGCCGAGTGGGCAGTGCTCAGTGACAAAGTGTTGTATCAATGTAGAAAGGCAATCAACAACTAAGCATTTGTCTCCCAGAATCCTGTTCAGGGTCTACTTGAGTAAGGCAGTAATAACACATGCTAATACTGGAAGGCTGAACAAAGATCCCTAAATTATAAAATCTCTTCGGAGCTACTGTGTCTTCCACTTGTGAAGTGTACAAGGACATAATTTCACTATTTTAAGATAAAAGAATTAACAATACTGTGGAAAACAATAGCTTCTCTTGCATTGTTTTTGCTTTTTGTTATTGCTACTGCTACTTATTGGCATGGAATATGATCAAGATATACACAGAATAATAGACCATTGAAACTGGATACATCTTTTGTATCAGGATATTATAGGCTACATACAGGAAAAGAAAAAAGAAGGGAAGGGAAGGGAATACCCACAAATCTCAGAGCCCCCAGGTAGGGACAAGAATTGCTGATATAAATAACCAGGCACTGCATGTTAGTCAACTTTTTTTTTAATCAGCTGCATCTAGTAACAGTCAAGTATAAACGTCCTTTGGACTCATATGCACAAAAAGTCAAACCAGAGAAAATGCTTATGCTCCATGAAGCTCTCAGATATCAACTTAAAAATGCCTGCTGACAGCAGCCTGGGTTAACTCCAAGAGACTAACCATTTCTGGCAACTGGATTTCAAACGGGAGAAGGGACATGAGAAGGAAGTCCTTCAGAAAAGATTACGGCTGATATCCTCGCCGGCGAAGAGGACGGTCACTACCTCACTGTTGGTGAACTTGTGAGAGAACAGCATCTGTGACGTCCCGAGTATTTGGGGAATGCTTTATAGGGATTTGGGAAACAGAAATCAAGAAAAAAGGATTTCAAAGCCTGATCAGTTTGTATGGCATTATTAGACAAATACATGGGTCATAAGGTGTTTCCTTCTACCTCCTACATATACTATTTAATAAAAACTGTATGAGGATAGTATTTACCCTGACACTATTCTTTCTTCACTCAACAATGTTTTCTTTTTTCTCCCTTCAACAATTCTTTATATGGTGATAAAATATTTTCTCAAAATGCCTAGTATCCAAATATTTCAACATATCCAGGGGCCTGATAGAAGTTTTCATCCTGAAATCTCTTGTATCTAAAGTTATATAATTCCTGCCATGATAAACAAACATAATTGTTATTTTAATGGTCATTGACAACGCAGTTACTACACTGCCATAATTTAAAAAAAATTTTTTTTTCCTTTTTACACTTTTAAATCTGGTGCATTTCAGTGACAGCTGGAAGTCATTTTTAACTAGCGAGTTGTCCGGGGCAGATACAATGGCCCTGACGTTCAAGGTCTTATGACTGGTACCAGGTATACCTGTTTTTGTTTTTTTTTTTAAGATTTTATTTATTATTTATTTGACAGACAGAAATCACAAATAGGCAGAGAGACAGGCAGAGAGAGAGGAAGGGAAGCAGGCTCGCTGCCGAGCAGAGAGCCCGATGCGGGGCTCCATCCCAGGACCCTGGGATCATGACCTGAGCCGAAGGCAGAGGCTTTAACCCACCGAGCCACCCAGGCGCCCCAGGTGTATCTGTTTTTGACATCAGGATCACTACTATCTGGCTGAGTTACCAATTCCTGATTTGAGATGCCACATCACAGGCCTGTTTGTTTAGTCCTTCTGAAGGTAGGGGCAAAACTAGGTTAGGGAGATGGTATCAAGATGGAGAGAGCAGACTGAGTTGACTTCACTGTGTCTCTGTAATCTTCTAAAAGGCTTATAACCTCTGGGGTGCCTGATGGCTCAGTCGGTTAAACATGTGACTCTTAGTTTTGGCTCAGGGTGTGATCTCAGGGTTGTGAGATTGAACCCTGCATGGGCTCCTGGGTGGGTGTGGAGTCTGCTGAAGATTCTTTCTCTCCTTCTACCCCTTCTCCCAGTTCTCCTTCTCTAAAATAAATAAATGGGGGAGCTTTCAACCTCTACTTCTAGTTACCAGGGATCAAGGCCATTATTTAGAAATGACCGTTGACAGTATAGAGCCTTCACCTGGACTCTTCTCCTTTGTTTAAATTTTATTTGTTCCAAGTAGCATTTTCCTTAAACCTCAAGGCCTAATGGAATCTAGTGGAAGAAATAGAAGGGAAAGTACCTAGCTTTGGCACCCCAGTAGAACTGCATACAGTGGGGAAAAGATAATTCTCCAAAGAAAAGAATGAGAAGAGTGCTAAATGACCAAGAGGCAGTAAATGTCCACCTCCTTTTTAGCTGGGGGGGAAAAAAAAAAACTTACTAAAAAAATTGAAGCTGAAGAAAATGGTTATCTTTATACAAAATACAAACAAAAGAAACTAAACTAAACTAAATAAAAACAAAACCTGCCTCTGAGTTAAAAGTAGTGCTGTTAAATTTTAATATCAGGACATTTCTTTCTTTTTATTTTTAATTTATTTTTAAAATTTCTTTTCAGTGTTCCAGAATTCATTGTTTATGTACCACACCCAGTGCTCCATGCAATACGTGCCCTCCATAATACCCACCACCAGGCTCACCCAACCTCCCACCCTCTGCCCCTCCAAATCCTCAGTTTGTTTCTCAGAGTCCACACTCTCTCATGGTTCATCTCCCCCTCCAATTTCCTCCAACTCCCTTCTCCTCTCCATCTCCCCATGGCCTCTGTTATTTCTTATGCTCCAAAAATAACTGAAACCATATGATAATTGACTCTCTCTGCTTGACTTATTTCACTCAGCATAATCTCTTCCAGTCCCATCCATGTTGATACAGAAGTTGGGTATTCATCCTGTCTGATGTAGGCATAATACTCCATAGTGTATATGGACCACATCTTCCTTATCCATTCGTCCGTTGAAGGGCATCTTGGTTCTTTCCACAGTTTGGAGACTGTGGCCATTGCTGCTATGAACATTGGGGTACACATGGCCCTTCTTTTCACTACATCTGTATTTTTGGGGTAAATACCCAGTAGTGCAATTGCAGGGTCATAGAGAAGCTCTATTTTTAATTTCTTAAGGAATCTCCACACTGTTTTCCAAAGTGGCTGCACCAACTTGCATTCCCACCCTTTTTCTTTCTTTCAACTATTCTTTCTACCATGAGATTCTGAAATAAAACTCAGCAAAGAATACCAAGTAATTCTAAAGGTACTACCAGTTTGCCTGACTGGTCGGGCTCCAGTATCACTCATTGTTACTTATTTATTTAAATTTCCAAGCTATGAGGATATAGTTTTGAAGTCTGGATAAACTTTAGGTAAGTGAAGGGGGGATAAGGCTGGGTTTGGAAGACTCTCTAGCTACAGAAAGATGGTGCAGTTGGGCCATGGAATAATTTCTAAGAGATCTTTGGCATCAAACAGAAATGTGACTAGAGAGGCTTAAAGCACAAGTAAAGAACAAGTACTTAGGGAAAAACATATGATAGAATCATAAAATTCTATGGTCATGACAGAGTTACATTGATTTGAAATGGCAAGTACTTGGCTTACAAACTCATCTGATCTCACCCTATACTCAAAATATGTACCACAGATCATTCAAGATACTATCTGCTGATTAGCTGCAGAGGAAATTGCCCATTGTTCTATCCCTCCCAAGCCCATCTACTGTAAGTTTTCTCATTATCTTTCTAAAATTTCAAACTAGATCTCTGAGACTTCTAACAGTCCTGCTCCAAAAGCACTTATTCCCCAGCCCTATCCTCTGCTACAAGTCACAGTGACCTTCTTACCATTTTCTTAAACACATCTCCATCATTCACTATTTCATGACTCTGTCGTATCTTTTTTCTCAAATACTCTGATATTCTTACCGTGAACTTCTTTCCATCCTTCAAAATATTTTGTCCCTTTTTTATCTTCAAGAACTTCCTGAATTCCACCAAATTGAGTTTCTTATTCTTATCATCTGAACTCCTATAACACTTAGAGTTTCTCTCTCTAAGATAACCTTCATTGAGTTTTGGTGTTTATATATTTGTGTCCCTCATTAGGCTTCATGACACTTGAAGGTAGACTTATGTCATTATCATCTGCTTCTTCTTCCTCCTCCTCCTTCTCCTTCTTCCTCTTCAAGATTTTATTTATTTGACAGAGAGAGAGACAGCACAAGCAGAGGGAGTAGGAGAGGGAGAAGCAGGCTCCCCAGTGAGCAGGGAGCCTGATGCGGAACTCAATCCCAGGACCCAGGGATCATGACCAGAGCCAAAAGCAGACGCTTAACCAACTGAACCACCCAGGTGCCCTGTCTTATTCTTCTTTTGATCTGCCCTAACTTGAAGACAGTCTGACCACTGTAGATGCTCAATAAATGATACTGACTGAATAAATGAATATCATCTGACTTTTGTAGCCATCCTGCCATAAGCCCTGAGAAAGGAGGGGTCTTTGATTCGATGTTACATTTCCCGTCCTATTGAAAAATACATATTTTAAGATTCATGTGTATAGTATATGAACTACCTTCACTTGAAATATTAAATAGGAGTTTATAGTTTTGCTTGATTCAGCTTGCTTTAGCTTTATTTGTATATTGGTTTTTATAAATGTAAATTAAAGTGTTATGCTATTTAGGGAAGCTGAGATTAATCAAAACCCCTGTGCTTTAAATGGAATATCCATATTTATTACTTGAATTATATATAATTCTGTTTATTTTAACAACATTTTTCTGGATACAGCTTTGAATCTCATTGAGTAGATGTCCATTTTCAACCCCATCTCATCATATAGTATTCACAGGAGTGTTTTGTTTAAAAATGCACAAAGGTATCTTATTAAATAATGTCACAAACATGAAGTTCATTATTATGCAAATGCCATCCTTGGAACAGATTTGTTAATTGCAACTCATTTGCATAATTAATGAACTCCCAAATGAATTATGCCTTTGCAGATTTGTGCAGCATTGTTTTAAAATAAATTATAAAATACATGTCAAAGGAAGAGTGCTTTCTGGGTTCCCACAGCATTGTTTGAAAATTAATTACCAAATGCTTGTCAAATTAAAATGAGTTTGTAGTTTTTACAATGTTATTTTAAAATTAATCACAAAATAAAATGTCACTGCATTAAAGTAAACAACTTGTTATTTTCTCTAAAAGAACCACAGAAAATAGCGTTTTAACTTCAATTACATTGTTTGGTATAGTGATTCTAGTGTTTTATGCATTTCGTTTTTACACTGTGACTTAACAAAGTTGTTAGCATGTTAATGTTTTGGTAAATTGAGATTTAATTTAATTTTATTATGTAGCTTATTTTATACAGTTGATGATTAATGCATTGAATATGAACCCAGTATGGGTTTGTTTATGATAAATTGGGAGTTTAAAAAACATTCAAGGTCACTTGAATCTGTTGTATGAACAGTATTCTTAATATTTGTTTTATTGAAATTTTGACTGCTGCCAGTTAAAATGATTAAAGGCATATAGCAGGGCTGTCTTTCTACCTATTCTGACATAAACAGTAGCATAATTCCTTTCTTCGGTACACTGAAATCTTTCCGTCCCCCATGCTACTTGTTTCACTGTGTGGAAATTGTCTGCTGTTGCCCAGAAGCTCTAGTTACACCCCCAGTCCTCTCCAGTCCACATGGAACCCCCACTATCCAAAAGTTGGATGGAAAACGCCATTGTACTTAAACAATGATTTGACCAAAATGATTTTCAAAACAAAAGATTTGGTAAACAGTTTTCAGGAATTAATGTTGCCAACCAAATACCCTTCAAAAGTTTAAAATACAAGAATAAAAATAATAATAATAATAATCCCTTCATAGGGGTATAATGCCTAATAGTGAAACAGTCACTTCAGAAGAATTTTGTTTTGTTTTGTTTTGTTTTTAATAATAGAATCCTCCCTTTGCTAATCTCTCCTTCTCCTTATTTCCCAAAGAAGACCAGTTGTCTGTGGTTTACATTCTATCTTGTCAGTTCTTGACCACTGAATGTTAATCTATGGGGGAAGGCCTTTGTTTGATATGATTGTAACTATGCAAATCGATACCAACTAGATAATTCTTAAGTTAGATAATAAACCATTTTCTTTCTGCTTTTTTTGTTCTGTATATAGCTGCTTTTCTAAACTCCTATGAACTATTCCAGTTTCCTCTTGTGTAAACTGATAAACATAGTAGTCCATTTTGGAGAGGCAATATTTCTTCTCATTTATAACTGGTGTGTGAATAAGAACCCATTAGCTCATGTGGATTGAAGAATTTAAGCTTCTGCCATTTCCTATTCAATTCTGGCACAGATATTACTCAAACACTTAAAACATATATTTTTTTTTTACAATCAAAACAAATATAACTGCTCTTGTCAAAGCTCTGATGCTACCCTAGACATGTTCCTTTGTTTAAATCCCTCAGGATAGTTTTACTTGACATCCTTTTTGAAATTCTGTATCATTATGCTTACAAGTACAAGACAACAAAACATCTAACAGACAAACTATCTCATAACTAACATTTTTACTGAACCAATAACCACATACTGAGAGCATAAGTGAATTTGTACAGATGCAGGATCTTTGAATTAACTGAATTAAATTAATTCCCATTGAACTAAAGCAGAAGTGTTCTAAGAAAGAATACGATCCACAGTTTATGTTGTTCAATGAACTGTAGTCTGGGAAGCAGTTGTAGACATTCCAGTCTTTGGAAAATTTCATATTGATGAGAGTAAGAGTAAACAAAGATATAATTTTGTTGACTGAATGTCAACTTTTTGTGAAATTCTATGAAGATCACTGGTCTTCTCTTAATATAATCTTCAATTTATAGAAATGCGTTCAGTTAGGCTTGAATTTAGGCTTTGTAGACTGTATTTATTTCTGTATGTCATTATACAAATTCCAGAATTTTAGGTTGAATTCATTTCTGCATTTCATTATACAAATTCTAGAAACATAGATAGGATTGCTATCCTGTGAAATAAATCAGAATTCAAGCTTTTTTTTTTTTTTTTTTATTGACACCATAGCTTTTTAGCTGAATTGGGGTGTCAATTTACGCAGAAAGTCATATACATCAGAGTAATTAGAGTTGGAGGAGACAGTAGGTTTTTCTTTTAAGTTCTCCTGGAGGCCTTTCCAGATTCTCCAAAAGGGGCCCTATTGGTTTTTTTCAGGAGGTTTTGCCAAGCAGCTTTATTGTCCAGATCAAGATGAGAGCTCATGATAACTAAATCTCCTTTTCCTTTAGTTCCATGAGTCTACCACAAAGAAGTGGATTCAGTAGTGCTTTGTTAATCAATGTTATCCTTGAGACTGCAATGTTTAGAATGTTAATTTTCTACAAATTTTGTTCTATTTATCCAAAATCTACTCTTCTCATATCCTTTCCTTGATGGCATTTCTAGGCATAAAATACATGCTATTCCAGGATTCCTGGGTGGGTCATTTGTTAAGCATGTGCCTTCAGCTCAGTCATGATCCCAGGGTCCTGGGATCAAGTCCTGCATCGGGCTGCTTGCTCAGCAGGGAGCCTGCTTCTACCTCTGCCTGCAACTCCTCTTGTTTGTGCTCTCTCTCTCTCTCTGACAAATAAATAAATAAAATCTTTGAGAGACAAACTGAGGGTTTGGAGGGGGGATGAGGGTGGGGTGAGCCTGGTGGCAGTTATTGTGGAGGGCACGTATTGCATGAAGCACTGGTGTGGTGCATAAACGATGAATTTTGGAACGCTGAAAAAAAAAATAAATACTATTCTAAATTTGTAAGTTATATATATATTTCAAGATACAATTGGGAAATTTACATTTCTCCCCAAACAAGTGATAAGTTATTTTTGCATTATCACTGGGCATCGTTGGTCATTTCCTTCATAAATAATTTTGGAAAATAAATCATCTTATTTAAAAGAACAGAAATAATTCTCTCATACAACCTTAATACAATATTGCATTTATTTAAATAACTAGAAACCTTAGTCTCTTTGATGGAGAGAAAAATTTAAATTTTGCTCAGTATTATGTGTGGGTAAAATAATTGAATTTTATTTTCACTTTTTCAATGACATGTTTAGGGTATATAGATACATAGTTAGAAGGAATAATAGGCATTCTATGGCTTTGTCAGTAACACAATTTCATTTTATCTGTTTTTCTCTTATTTTTGTGTGTACTCCTTTCTGAATCTTAACTTGTAACTGAATGACCCACAGACTTACTGAATATTCATGGATAGGATTTGAGATCTTTCTTCCCTAGAGTTTAAGCTGAAAGACATTGTTGATATATGTCCACTGTGACATGATATGACACACTTTTGCAGTTGTTTTTAATTAGATATAAAATATTAATCCATTCGAGTTTGTGTATAGAATGTATCTGGAGGAGGAGGAGACTTGAAGAGGCATATTGTGACAGAATTTTAATCTATTTTAAAGAGAAATCACATTAACTCAAAGGCCAAAAGAGGTCTGTCTCTATTGGCCCCCTTTGTGATCTAAAGGAGGGAATTCCCCATAACTACAACATACAGAGAAGACTAAAATCCCTTTCTTGTTTGGTTTCTCTTACTAACCCAAAATAGATAAAACAACTTCTTTTCTCCTGGGCTTGAAAAGCAAGAAGCTGAACATATGACTCTTCTTCAAATCATACACTTGTGCTACTAGGGATATCACTTAGTGCCAAGTTTCAGTGAAGAGAATGTAAACCATCTAAAGAAATTATGTTGGTGGCTGGACCCCTGTCATGCAATTTCAGGTTTCCTTCTGAAAAGAGGTCTAATTCCTGGAATTTAAAGAATTTGTTAAGGCTTCTTTGCTGGCACTATTAGATGACTATTATTAAGGAAAAAGAGTGACTTCCAGTAAATGGTATTTTAGAGATGCGATTATTTAGAATTCCAGCTGGTCAATACCACTGACTTCTTAAATCATCGAGTGGCATCAAGAACTTCTGTTAACTTAGGCTATGCATATACTGTGAAGACTCTGTGTTCATGAGTTTATCAGTGAACGTTGATCCACATATTCTGATTCTTAAATGTTTTTTAATTTCATCAGTTTGGTTCTATCAACTAAAATGGTGGGGAGTCGGGGGAAGCAGATGACAACTGACATGGGCAATTATCATTTGGTAAGTTCAATAATGATGGTGTGTGGAAAGGCTGCTAGTACAGCCTGGAGAGAAGTGGGTCAGAGAAGCCCAGAAAGTGCCCAGAAAGTGACTTTCCCATCTTCATCTACTTAACTCCTATTCATTACTGAGATTTCAACTTCTGTGTAACTTTCCAGGGAGGCACAGACCACATGCCCAGTAGTTACGTAGTATCTGCTGAGTACATGGAAGAGCTGTGACTCATGCTGCCCTTTGGGGCTGTACTCTCTAGAAGAAAACCCTGTGAAGAGCATTTGCCCTTTAACTGGAAAAATGTGCCAAGACTAGAGATTTTGATTTTATTTTTTTGTTGCTGTTGCTCCACACTGAGGAGAGATCTGAGTGGCAAATGATAGCTACAACCTTTGGTGATGTTCTGAGTATCAGAGGAATATATCAGGTCATACTGTATAAAAATAGGGATTTCAATTTCTTTTATATTTAGATATGCCATTCTACGACTGTTTCAATACCTAAATATGGTAAGGCTAAGAAGAACTTGGAAGCATATGCCAACATAGTGTTTTTACCAGTGTTTTTAGGAGTATGGCTATTTTGTATAACCAACATAGCACAGTAGTTAAAAACATGGGTACAGAAATACGATATGACTTACTTTCTGATGACTTCAGATCCTTTCCTGAGGCAAGATTCTTTCTCTGTAAAATGAGCATAATAGTGTTACCAAATAGAGTTATTATAATTGAGATAAGGTATGCAAAGCACTTAGTACTTATTTTTAAGAACAGGAGATAGATTTTTAGCGACTCTTTGCTTTATGAAATGGCAATTATGGTTTCCTTCTCTTGTAGATTCAATTGAAAGCTAATAGTGTATATAATTCTACACTGACTTGATTTTATGAAAGGAGAAAGAATTTCAGCATTTAATTGGGTGGCTGGAGTGGGAATGATAACCAAATAGAGTACAAACCAAGTCAGGAATGTAATGTGTAGGGAATCTCCATTAAATTCCCATTCAGAATTATTCAGGGAATCTCTAAACCATAAAGCATACAGGATCACTTCAGGGTTTAATCAGTGGAGAATTTGGGCTGACTTGTCTTTTTTTTTTTTAAGATTTTATTTATTTATTTGATAGAGATCACAAGTAGGGAGAGAGGCAGGCAGAGAGAGAGAGAGAGAGAGGAGGAAGCAGGCTCCCCGCTGAGCAGAGAGCCCGATGCGGGGGCCCGATCCCAGGACCCCGGGATCATGACCTGAGCCGAAGGCAGAGGCTTTAACCCACTGAGCCACTCAGGTGCCCAGGCTGACTTGTCTTTAATGAACTAGTGTAACATTCTCTAGTATTGTTCCCACATTTACCTATGATGCAGGGTGCTGGGCTACTGCTCCAGTCTTGGCACATTTTTCTAGTTAGAGGGCAAAAGCTCTTCACAAGGTTTTCTTCACGAGAGTGCAGCCCCAAAGGATGCACTCAAAGCATGAGTCACAGCTCTTCCATGTACTCAGCAGATACTAAGTAACAACTGGGCATGTGGTCTGTGCCTCCCTGGAAAGTTACACAGAAGTTGAAATCTCAGTAATGAATAGGAGTTAAGTAGATGAAGATGGGAAGGGTGTAGGAGAAGGATAGGGACCATACTGAGAAAACTGGACATCTGAAGACATTTCAAAGACTTAAAATTAGCTATGATGTAATTATTGTTTAGAATAAATCTGATAGGCTTGTAAATAAGATATCTAACCAAGAAAAAATTGGAAAGATGATTATGATAATAATAGCTCATATTCATCTGGAACCTACTGCAGTAGGGCACACTGTTTTTTAGCATATTGCAATGTACCATTTCACGTAATATTCATAACCCTAAGAGAGAAATATAATTAGTAGCCCTATTTTACAGACAAAGTAATTTGGTCATCGTCACATAGTGAGTAAGTGGCAGAACTTTGAACCCAGGGTTTTTAATCCCAGAGCCCAAGTGACCTCTGCTGCCTTCAGATTATGATGGGCCGGGCATAATTAGAATTTTAGTCTTTATCCTGTAGGCCAGGATTCTCCATGTATGCGCCTCATCCCAGACCTACTGAATCAGAAACTCTGGGGCAGGTCCAGCAATCCATGCATGATTCCATAAGCCCTGAAGGTGAATCTGATGCTCAAATTTAAGTTTAAGAACACTTGATATAGGTAATAAGAAATTCTGAAATATTTTTAAGCAAAGAAGTCATGATGTTTCCTGAAAGATGGTCATTCTCTTATCTACATAAAGGAAAAGTAATGGAGTTAGGTCTGATGGTTCTCTCTGGAGTGAAAAAAGACCCAAGGTTTCTCATTTTCCCTTCTGCACCTATAAAGGGCAATACCTACTCTGCTTCACTTAACACAGAATGAAATTAAAAATAAATGCTACTAAAAGTGGCAAGACTACAGAGTAATACAGCCTTCTATTAGGGGACTTTGACCTGACTGATGAATTGAAAGAGATGAAAATATCCTTTGTGATCTTATTGCAAGAAAAATGCCACTAATGAGATAGTTGTGACTTAGATAAATTTTAGTCTATTAGACTTTTTAGTTTTATGAGCAAAAAGAGTGCACATATAATAGTTATGATTTTTTCTCATTCCCGGACCAAAGGATATTTTTCACTAGAAATAGCTGTAGTAATAAAAATTAGACATATATTTTTCCAAAATATATTCCATGGTTTTAAGAGTTACATAAAATTTTCACTCCTCTAGAAAGGGCCCAAATCTTAATATGAATAAAAATCCAGTAACTCTAGCCTTTAGAAAGTCATATTACATATGAACTGTAGGACAGAATGGTAATTTTCAATTTGACATTATTTTCTTTCAACTAAATTATATCCTTTTCATTAACTTATAGTGAAGTTTTCTTCCCCTACCAGTTTTTATATTTTAATGGCCTTTAATCTGGCTTTCAAGGATTGTATTTAGGGTACTATGATTTATTTACTGAAACATTAATTAATCTAGAAACTAGAAATTGTGAAAATATTTTAAAAAAACATCCATTTAAAAGTTGATTAAAAAATCACCAATATGAAAATGATTAATAATGTCTGTTCTCTTGAGGATAGAAGCTAATAAATACTTGAAAATTTAACAGAGCAAATGACTAGTCTTCCCTTTAGCCTGACTTTGAAATAATCTTAAGTATAAAAAAAGGACTTAAGCTGATGCCTGCCCCCCTCCAAATTACTGTAAATTAGGGTAAAAAGAGATTTCCTATGTATCATATGGCCAGGATTTGACACGTTTTGCTTTATTTTTAATTTATGGAAGAAAATGCAGGCTTTCAAATACATGCATACAATTTTATATTAACATGCTATGGTATTTATTATGTAAATAAGTCAAATACCTCTTTAAGCCAACTTAACAATTTAATGAACAAGATATTCATTCTTGTTAGCTGAAGAATACAGGGAGAAGAGACCACTCAAGGGAACTAGCCCTTTGTTTCCTTCTTCCTGTAATATTTCCCTTCTCTCTCCTCCTCTTATTTCCTCACTTATTCTGACTAGCTTTTCATGATTCAACCTTAAGACCACTGCCCCTTTTCCATACAACCACCGATAGATTTCTGTAAGCTCTCATATTTCTCTGTACTTCTTTGATGCATGTATAGCAATTGTAATAAAAATAGTAAACATCAGTCTTCTCCAAAAGTGTAATCTCCTCTAAAAATTTAATTCCACTAGGACCGCAAGCATTTCTGACTTATTCCCTGTTATATCTTCAGCAAGAAGTAGAAGAAAGGAAGGAAGGCTCCTATAGGGTAATGGCTCCAACAGCGAAAAGAGAAATGAAGACCAGTGTTCTAAACTAAGCCTTCATATGATTAAGTATCACTGCATTTAGCTACATGAGCTCAAAACACTTTAGCTTAACCAACACCTCCACGCTTTGGTGAATTATCATATGCTTATTAATAATGAGTGAAAGGAGACAAAGTTATCTGTCATGATTCAAATTGACTAAAATATAACTTGCCGATCACATGAATAAAGAAATGCTGAGGAAGGACAAGCTGGGTATACTGACTCAGGAGAGCCATAAAAAAAAACATTTGGCTGAGGAGGAAATGGCATAATTGATCTACACAATTAACGACCAAATATTTCCAAGTAGAGACCACTCTGATCTGACATGTGGCTCCTAAAGGGAGTATGCCGAAGAGAAAGTGAAATGAGGATCATGAAGGATATGTCTACACACGTGAGCCCGTTGCCCGCAGGTGTGTACACTGCTTTCTATTTCCCACAGCTAAGAAATCAGCTCCTGAAAGCAGTTGTGAAGAGAGTCAACTTGGGGCGCCTGGGTGGCTCAGTGGGTTAAAGCTTCTGCCTTTGGCTCAGGTCATGATCTCAGGGTCCTGGGATCGAGCCCCACATCAGGCTCTCTGCTTGGCAGGTTGCCTGCTTCGCTTCCTCTCTCTGCCTAGTTGTGATCTCTGCCTGTCAAATAAATAAAATAAAAATCTTAAAAAAAAAAAAAAAAGAGCCAACCTTTCACTCAGTCTCACTATAAATCAGCTTCTACTTCTCATTCATTCAACCACATGCAACAAATATTTCCATAGAACCTACTATGTGCCAGTGGTGTTCTAAATGCTCAGGATACTTCAGCAACAAAAAAAGAAGCGGCAGATATGAAACACCACTGTGGGCTGACAGTAGCTACTAAATATAGAATAAAGACTAAAGGATAGTAAGTACTAAAATTTATAAAATGTGATTCCTATTCTTGAAACGTTCACAATCTTGAACGACAGAGGTTGATACACATGAAAATGGTGACCTACCGTATGAGTAGCACATGATGAGTATCAAATTGCCTGGTGCTGTGACTCAAACACTTCAGATGTTGAATACATGGGATTATGTCAGTGAAGAGACCACTTTGAACTTGGGGGTGATGGAAATCTTCACGAGGAACTGTCTTGAGTGGGCCTCCCAGACAAGTTTAGAAAAGCAGACAAGGGGAGGAAAGGGAAAGGTGAATGCTCTCCAGAATCTCATGTACAGAAACTGTCTTGAAAACCATGTACTGTCTACACAGATCAACTGAGCACCTGCTCTGAGCTGGCTATTATAATACACTTGGCAGAGTGTACAGTAAAAGTAAAATTCCACCCTCAAAAATTTATGGACTAGCGAGGAAGTTGTAAAAATGTGCATTGGTCACTAAAATACAAAGTAGAAAGTTCTAAGAGTCATAAATAAGAAAGGTGCTGGTAAAGTTTTATGACATTTTAGAGGAGGGAGATATTCACTTACAGCTGGTTATCAGAGAAGACCTCATGGTAAACAGGTGGCATTCAGTGGGACCTTATGAAATACGAATGCATGAAGGAGAAAGTGATGTAATGGCAGATTTAGGAAAGAAGGCTGATAACCAAGTGAGAGAGCTTAGAAAGTGGGAGGGTCATATGAAGGCTTATTGCAATAGTCAAAGTAGGGTAGTCTATGTAAAGACATGGATATTTATTGATTGGCTTTAAAATTATAACTGGCCACATCTACTTTCTAGCTCCTCTACCATCTCTTATAAATTATTTTTATATTATTTGAACCACCAAACCATAATATAACATGAGGTTCTCCTCACTATTTAACATTAAGCATTTATCTCCTATTGGTTTTCCTGCTTCAGTTTTTGAATCTTCAGATACTTTCAGTCCCACATTTCATCATCAGAATTGATTAATCTTCACAATGTTTCACATTATTTTTATTATTACAACCTGATTTTTACATGCATTTCCTTAAATAGTGGTCAACACTTTTTTTAGAATCTATTTTATCTTGTTTGCTGAGGTCTCTGCATTAGCTATCTTCCCCACCCCACTGACTTAGTATATTATGTATTTCTATATTTCTAATGATTTATTTTATAACTGTAGTATATGTGGTGAGTTATTACATTAATATTATTAAAATATACAAACCTAAAATGTAAAACTCTGCTAGAATTGTATTCCAACTATCTTATGTTCTTTCTCAGATAGTGGGACTAAAGAGAATTGTATGAAATGCCTGATTTTTTTCTGAGGTCAACTTCAGGAAGTTAAGGATGTACTTGAAATAGTATAGTTTTCCACACATATTTTCTCTGTGAAAGGGTCTGGATGTGTGCTACATGAATAGTGGTATGACAATGGCCTTGGCCATGTGTGAAGGCAGTGATTTCTTGGCAGTGCACTAAAGCCTTTACTAGTCTCAATAAATTATGTCCCGATCTGTTTATGTCCACAGTGTAGGATATCTGATACCTAGAGCCAAAGGAAGAGGGCTTGAGTATGGGCTGAGTGGAGGTTTGGAGAGGGGAGAGGAGCTTACTACCTGTGTCCCCTCTGCCTCTTCGAGGGACCCGACTATGCACAAGAGCCCTAGAAAAGCTAGAAGAATGAGTGGAGGAAAGCGTAGGTTTCTGTCTATGCATTGGTTAATTAAAAAAAATATGCTGATTACCTACTTTGTGCTGGGGATGCAGTAGGAGTTAAACTTCTGCCATGAACTTTGACTGCTTTTAGTTTATAATTTAGTAGGGGTGACAAACATGAAATGCATCATTATGAGTTATCACATCATTACAGTTGTGATAAATGCTTCAAGGTGAAAATGCAGAGTGCTCTGAAAGATGGCTAGAGTGTTGCACTGTGGAAGCACCCATCCCCAGAACAGAAGAAAAGAGAGCTAATTGTGCTTGAAGCATAACACTAACTACAAGAATAAATTATAAAATTCTCTGTTCTTGGGGCAATGGTGGTATAGATGGTATCACAACAATGGCAAGGCATTTAGAAAACTTCAGCCTCAAGATAAATTATGCATAAAATTTTGTTATTGCAAAAATGACAAGGAATCCCTGGAACCCCCCTCCATCTTTTAATAATACATATTCCTCATAAAAACAAGGAAATCTCAACTGAAATCTTACACACCTGTGTGGCTAGTCAATTATTCACAAAGCATCATGGATCTGATATATACTTTTTCTACCTAATTCTGTTAGACAGTCAATTTGTAATGCTAAACAAAATGTGCACAGGAAACTTAAATATAGCATTTCAGATATTCTCTGAACATTCATTTATTTGTTTACTGTGGGATATTTACCCAAATCAGATGTGCACACCCATCATCTGAGCACATGTCCATCTGTCATCTAAAATTGCCAATAAATATATTGCTTAAATAGTAATAGTTAAGAATAGAGACTCTCATAATGAGAGAACTAAGAGTAGATCATATAAATGATCAGAGAGCCACATAAAGATAACCACCAGACACGCCACAAAAAGATAGAATAACATAAGCTGTCCTTGACAATTCCTTCATGTGTTCCATTTCTAAGGATTCCTGAGGAAACTTTTATTGTATAAATTATTTTCAAATACATGAGAAAAGGAGGAGTTAGTAAATGTAACCCACTGGAAGTAACTGAATCCTAGAGATTAAAACCCAGACTTTATGAGTCCCTTTCTCTCACCTCTTGAAAGTGGAGGCTACTTTTGTCTTTACACAATGTATTCATTAAGATTCTTTAGCTGCATTTACTAAAAAGTTGAACCTGGATATATCACTCTCGCTGGCATTTTTGAATTCCAAGCATCTCTAGCTGATAGTCCTTTCCTGGGTGATAGTGTGCTTATGACTTAGAAAAGAAACTCTTCTTGTCTGAATGAAGTTCTGAGATAAGTGTAGCAGGAACAGATTCTGAAACTTCCCTGTTCTTACTAAACCTGCCATTACAATCAGAAAATGAAAAAAAAGAAAAAACCAAACAAACAAAAAAAGAAGGAGCAAGAAACCCTTTCTCAAAAGTATCTGCTATCCAGGGAATCTCCAGACAGAAGTAAATGTGCTCCTGGCTTTGCATTGTAAGAAAAATAAACCAAAGGAGCAAATAATTCATCTCCCATTAAAATAAAAATATTCCTGTTTTACTAAACTCTTTCTATTGTCACCAAAAATTACAATAGTATATAATATATGTACAGTCTGCTTTTCAGACTATAAAGATTTAAACTACTGTATATTGTGCCAGTTCTTTTCTGAGAGGGCTGGAATTGGTCATGTACCCACCCTACAAGCGTACCCACCTTTCAAGTTGTTAGAGCATGAATCCCCATCTTCTTTGTAGGAGTAAAGGCTTCTGAACTGATGATACTGGAACTCATGAGACTAAAAAAATAACTAAGTTAAATAATTACTTATTTAAACAAAAAAAGTAGGTTAAAACCTACTTGAAAGTCATAAAAAACATACACATATATCTTAACATATTAATTTAAGAAATATACCCACTCATTTGCTGAAGTTCAAATGTAGGGCCAAGATTATTTCTTTGGTATAGGGCTATTATATGGAGCCCTGTGTTGATTGTTTGGACAAACAAATTCAGAAACATCTTTGACAAGTACTATTTTACTTTGTTTGTTTTGCATATATTTTCTTTTGTTTATTTGTGAAATAAAAACTTAAAGACAGGGGCTCCTGGGTGGCTCACTGGGTTAAGCCTCTGCCTTCAGCTCGGGTCATGATCTCGGGGTCCTAGGATAGAACCTTGCATCAGGCTCTCTGCTCAGTGGGGAGCCTGCTCCGCACCCCCTCTGCCTGCCTCTCTGCCTATGATCTCTGTCTGTCAAATAAATAAATAAAATCTTAAAAAAAAAAAGAATAAGCACATACCCCTTTATTCTTAACATGAATCACTTGTGTTTATTCTTAACCTTGTTTATGCCACTTCTTCATTTTGTAACTATAACATTTAATTAAATATTAAATAATGTAATTGTAAAGAGTTTTTATTTTTTTTAATTTATTTATTTGTCAGAGAGAGAGGGAGAGAGAGAGAGAGCAAGCACAGACAGAGTGGCAGGCAGAGGCAGAGGGAGAAGCAGGCTCCCTGCCGAGCAAGGAGCCTGATGTGGGACTCGATCCCAGGACGCTGGGATCATGACCTGAGCCGAAGGCAGCCGCTTAACCAACTGAGCCACCCAGGCGTCCCAAGAGTTTTTATTTCTGTGAACATTAAATTTAATGCTTTGGAAAGTTTTGAAAATTTCTTTAGCACTGCTATCAGATTACAGGTGAGAAAACAGAAGAGATTGGGGATAAGTCAAAAAAACTTAGATTTTGCTTTAAACTGTTCATCTATGTCTTTAAGTTCTTTTTTTTTTTTTGAAGATTTTTTTAATTGATTTATTTGACAGAGAGGGAGAGATCACAAGTAGGCAGAGAGGCAGGCAGAGACAGAGGGGGAAGCAGGCTCCTCGCTGAGCAGAGAGCCTGCGAGGTTTCCAGAAGGGAGGTGGGTGAGGGATGGGCAAAATAGGTGAAAGGCATTAAGAAGGAAAAACTTCTTGTTTTAAAATAAGTAAGTCACAGAGATGAGAAATAAACAGCATATGGAACATAGTCAATAATGTTATAAGTTTGTATGATGATAGATCATGACAAGTGGTCAGCACTGAGTAATGTATAGAATTGCTGAATCAA
Organism: Mellivora capensis; assembly: GCA_004024625.1. Taxonomy (NCBI): domain Eukaryota; kingdom Metazoa; phylum Chordata; class Mammalia; order Carnivora; family Mustelidae; genus Mellivora; species Mellivora capensis. The sequence continues at coordinate 47,051 of PISX010008251.1, read as the reverse complement.
TGTTATACACCTGAAATGAATAGAACATTATATATTATGTTATACTATACTTTAGTAATAAGTATTCTTTTAGAGTCTATTTTCACTAGTATCTGGGTGCCACAGGGCAGAAAGGACAGACAGTAAGTCCAGCAAATTGATTAAGTAGAGGGTATACTGAGAGAATATCCATGGTAATTGTTATATTACAGGTACTTCTCAAGAGTTGTTATGGTATATAAATGAGGATTAAATTTATTTTAAATCATTTGATATTTCTATGTTGAATGCAAGTTTTTTTTTTCAAAGATTTTATTTATTTATTTGACAGATCACAAGTAGGCAGAGAGGCAGGCAGAGAGAGAGGAGGAAGCAGGCTCCCCGCTGAGCAGAGAGCCCGATGCGGGGCTTGATCCCAGGACCCTGGGATCACGTCCTGAGCCGAAGGCAGAGGCTTTAACCCACTGAGCCACCCAGGCGCCCCTGAGTGCAAGTTTTTAAAACAGAACATCTCAGGACTACTGCTTGGCATGACCCAATTCTCCTACTCATATAAAGAGAAGCAGCCTGGCCTGTGTGGTATTACTTTAAAAGCTCCAGGATACTTTGCCTTCCACACAAACACATTCCTTGGCTACTATTAATACATGTCAGTTTTATACCTTAGGATCTATATTAATTTATGCCAGTGGTTCTCAAAATTTGAGGGGCATAAGAATTGTAGAATGAACCTTTAAAATGCTGAACAGAGGCTCTGATTGAAGATTCTGACCCTGTAATAACAGGGAGAAGCTCAGGAATCTTTTTTTTTTCTTCTCATTTTTTAAAATCATTTTTATTAACATATAATATATTATTTTCCCCAGGGGTACAGGCCTGTGAATCATCAGGCTTACACATTTCATAGCACTCACCATAGCACATACTTTCCCCAATGTAGGAATCTGCTTTTTTTTTACAAGCATCTCCTATAATCCAAACACTATTTTTAGACACTATTTTGACAAAACCTTGAAAACTATTCAAAATATCATCATCAAGGACCATGCCATCTTTCTTTTTATTCCAGCCATTCCGGACTACTTTCAGTTCTGGCACAGATTTACCTCTCCTCAAAACCCTTGTATAAACAATTCCCTTTCCAGGAAAGATTTTCTTGTACTTTATGGAACAACTTCAACTTCGATCACTTTCCCAGGGGAATTCCTGCCTCTGTAGACTAGGTTATCAATCCTTGCCATATACTCCATCATATCCTTTACCCCTCCTTGTCAAGCATGTACTACTCATGTTCATGTCTTTCGCTTCCCATGTGCCCACCTCCAAATCATGAGCTCCATGAAGGAAGAAACCATGTTTGCTTTGGTCACCATTACATGCCCAACATTTCTCAAGGTGATGGGCAAAGTGTCCATTCAGCATTACTACAAGAGTTAAAAAAATAAATGAATTTCAATATGAAAATCTCTTCATGAAAGGCAATATTACCTGCCTTTCCTCAGTTAGCTGCCATTTAGATCCATTTTTAAGAATAGGGTTTAATAATGTTGTAAAATGGAAAGCAAGAGATCCAGGCAGCTCATACTCTGGGCCCCTGACCATGAATGTTACCACCACAACTCTGGGGTGTGGAGGGAAATGCAAGAAAAGGAGAGCAGAGTCAGCTGTGGCCTCTGGTTATGGACAGAAAAAGGACTCATCAAAGTGGACAGGCAAGCAATGTTCACAGGCAACAAAAATGTGTCTGAACGCTGGGGTAGCTCTGTACCTGCATGGAGGCCAAGGGGACCTTCCTACATGCCTGCAGGTGGTGACCTGGAAAGGAGACTTGTTTCTCCATAAGGGTTTCCATTATTTCCACAGATGGCCTTGATGCTGCCCTGTTGTCATGAATAAAGGTGTTGGTGTCTTTTCAAAAAAAGAATGGAAGGAAGGAAGGAAGGAAGGAAGGAAGGAAGGAAGGAAGGAAGGGTTTAATAGGAAAAAGAAAAAGGATATTTATTTTGGGAAAGAAACAGGGAGGCATGAAATTTAAAATGGCTCACTCTTCAATTTGCTCTAGAAGTAGCTTGAAATCAAATACTACTGCCTGTGTTGAGCTGGGGTGTAAAAAAATTTTCCATTCAATGCTCATCTATTGTCTGCAAATTGTTCATTGATGGCTACTTATTCTTTTCAGCACAAGTTCTTACTGTTAAGAATTATACACTAATGATGTCAAGGGTGAGGCTCATGAAACTGCTGCTGAAGTTCTTGGGAAAGAATTTAAGAGAGAAATGGGATGGTTAATTACATGTTAATTCACTAAGTAGTCCTCTACTATTAGATTTTGAGATATTCAATTGTTTCTATTTAGCATGATCTCTAGAGTAACAAAAAAAAAAACCTGAGAAAAATTATTTAATTGATTTTTATTCATAAAGCCCTCCATCTAATATATAATAAGTAAACCCTGACTGAGTGTTAGACAAAATGAATAAAACAAAGTTTCTGTCTTCAAAATGTTTTTAATTTGGCTGGTGATTCTATCAGCAACCAAGCTGAACAGTAAAAACAAGAAAGAATAATAAAAAGTGAGAATAGGTTGGGCACCTGGGTAGCTCTCATTGCTAGTTATCCAACTCTTTATTTTGGGTCAGGTCATGATCTCAGGGTTGTGAGATACAGAGCCCTACATTGGGTTCCATGCTGGGCATGGAGCTGGCTTAAGATTCTCTCTCTCCCTCTGACCCTCCCACACCAATTCACACTCACAGGTGCTCACTCACTCTCTCTCTATCAAAAAAAAAAAAAAAAAAAAAAATGAGGATGCCTGGGTGGCTCAGTTGGTTAAGCATCTGCCTTCTAGGATCCTGGGATCCAGTCCCACATCAGGCTCCCTGCTCAGCGGGGAGTCTGCTTCTCCCCCTCTCTCTACCCCACTTTCCTGTTCATGCTCTCTCTCTCATTCATTCTCTCTCAAGTAAATAAATAAAATCTTTTTTAAAAAATGAGACTAGGTTAAGGGAACCTAGAGACATCATCATGTATAATAACATTTGCATTACAGGGATTCCAGAATAAAAGTGAGCAAAGGGGGCAGAAAATTTATTTGAAGAAATAACAGCTGAAAAAGAAATAATAGCTAAAAACTCCCTATATCTGGAGAGTAAATCCAATCTCTAAAGTGCTTCTTCAAGTATCTCTTTGCATTGCATTTACTGGTATCTCATTTGGCCAAAGCCAGTCACATGCCTGAACTCAGAATCAAGAGACAAGGAAAATATTTCACTTCTTGATAGAAAACTGTAAAACCACACAGAAAAGGGTGTAGATAAAAGGAAGGGAAGAAGATTCAAAGCAATTAACTCAATCTACTATAGTAATTTATACAAGGAAGCAGAAGCTTAGGATCCAGTAAGAAACTCTGAGGAGTATCAGGATTAAGAAAATCAAATTTATTACTTTACTTTGTACCCTATTTTTAGCACAATTCTAGGGACTTACTTTTAAACTTCAGCAAGTCAATGTGCTTGCTTAAACCTTACTAATTGGTCAAATTTAAGATCTATCTGAAGGATCGAGAATTCCCCATAAACCCTTGAATCTAAGTTTGCTCAGTGTTAGAAAAACATCACATAACAAGAGTTTTAATAGCATGGGATAAAAGCTGTGGCGAAGAAAAAGTGTCTTAATGCTATTTTAAATCTACTAGGTATCAGAATACCACAAGAAGGATGCTTATGTTTATTAAGATGCTCTGTGTAATTAGTAGTGTTTCTATCAGAATAAATAGTAATTTGGAATTCATCCAAGTTAAAAGCCCAAATGAAACAGGAATGTTAGTGATGAATAGAATGTTAAAAGAGTCAAAATTCTCTAGGGTGGATATGTCTGTATGAGTTAGAACAGTTTAAATCAACTCTGTAGAATCCATGTGGAGTAAAGCAGAATAAAAAGGAGGTTTTGGGGAGGGGGAACCAGGAATCCACACAGACTTCTAGCCAAAAGGAAAATTCACTTCCAGTTTTCTGAAAACTCTAAAAATCAGACTAAATTCTATATATGCCATTGTGAAATCTACACTGGCATCTTAAAAAATAAGACAGCAAATATAGTAAAATAAGTCATTATTCATCTTTTATTATGTAGTATCTTATAGTTCCAATAAAGGTGGATGCTACAAAATGGAAAGAGTGGGTGCCTGGCTCAGTCCTTAAGCGTTGCCTTCAGCTCAGGTCATGATCCCAGGATCCTGGGTTCAAGCCCCACATCGAGCCCTGCATTGGGCTCCCTGCTCAGCAGGAAGCCTGCTTCTCCCACTCTCCCTGCTTGTGTTCGCTCTCTCACTGTGTCTCTCTGTCAAAATAAATAAAATCTTAAAAAAAATGGAAAGAGTAACTTCTTCATATAATATTATAATATAGGACTATAAATATAATCTTCTACAGGCAAAGTTGTGAAAGTATTTCCAATATCACTTACCAGGACTAGGCCACATCATCATCTGGATCTATGTTACTATGCCACCAGCACCATCTTGTTTCAGTGCCTGTTGGTCATATAACAATGATTTGGCAAGCCCATGCACAGCCACATTGCATCTAGGTAATGATGACTAGTCTGTGATATTCAAAATTACTTATAATGCCTAGGAGAAAGTCAACATGGCAGTTCTGGCCTGTGCCTACCATAGAAACAAATAATCATGACCTTGAGATAATATAGGTAAGTGTAGATATTAAGAACTTCTCATCTCCTACAAAACGGAGAAGATTCTGATGTAGTGAGAAGAGCTATGACCTACAAAAAAACTAAAAACCAAAACAAAAAAACCTTTTACGCAAAAATTAAGCTCTAAGATTACCTCATACCATGTGTAGAACAACTAAAATTAAAAAACTTCTAGGAGAAAACACAGATACACTCTTTGTGACCTTTGGTTAATCAAAGATTTCTTAGGTAGGGTAACAAGTTGGACTTAATGAAAATTTGAAACTACTCTTAAAAGGACACTGTCAGGAAAAGAAGCCAAAGTCTGTTAGCCAAACATCTACCTCTTAAAAGAATGTATTCAAAATATATAAAGAATTCTTACAACTCAATAAAGAGAAACATCAAAATATTTTTTAAAAATTGACAAAAGATTTTAACAGACACTTCACAAAAGAAAAAATATAGGTCGCAGAAGAAACACGTTAAGATTTGTCAACATCATTAAGATGCTGCTAAAAGCACAATGAGAAATTACCTAACGTCTACTATATTAGCTAAAATTAATAAACTTGAAATGCCAAGTGTTAGCAAGGATACAGATTGACCAAACACTTACACATTGTGGTGGGAATACAAAATGATACGGCAACTTAAGAAAACAGTTTACGAGTTCCTTATAGAGGTCAATATATACCCACCATATAATCAAGCAATTCCATGTCTACACGTTTATTAAAAATAAAAGAAAACATTTGTCCAAAGATCTGCATAAGAATGTCCATAACACTTTTTTTCATAATAACCCCCAAATAACCGAGATGTATATTAATTGGTAAAGAGATAAATTGTAGTATATTTGTAAAATGTAATACTACCCAGCACTAGGAAGAACAGACTAGCTCTACATGCACCAACACAGATGAATGTCGCAATGATTATGTTCAGTGACAAACTAGTCACAAAAGGCTACATTCTTTAAGATTTTACTTGTATGATGATCTTGGGATAGAGAAGAGATCAGATGTTGCTACTGATGGGCATGGGGGAGGAAACTTACTACAAAGGACCTTGAGAGAACTTTATAGGACGATGGGAAATGTTACGTAGTTCAGTTGTGGTTATAATCTCATAACTGTTTACATTTGCCAAAACTTATCAAACTGAACATGAGAATTTTATTGTACATAAATTAATCTTAATAAATCTGGCCTTAAAAAAATGAAAGAAAGAAAGAAACAATGGCAGCTTCAACCAGGATGAGAGAGGAATTGGGAAGGAGTGAAGGAGTAGTTGGACAGTTGGTGAAGATGGTGCCATAGGAGGCTCCTGAACTCCCTTCCTCTCCACAGACATACCAGATGTGCAGCTGCACACAGAGCAGTTACCCTATGAGAGAAATTCAGAAACTAGCTGAGCAACACCTATATGTCTATGAATGAGAAAATACCAACAGTGAAATGGGAGGGAAAGACTGACACACTCTTGCCCTAAACCCCCAACCCCGATACAGGACCATACAACGGGGAGAGAACTCCCAATGTCCTCCTTCTCCCTGTGGAGCAAAGCAAACTCTTAGTGACTCCAACTTTTAAGACTTCCGTCAGAGGGATGAGGTCCCAAAACCTTAGCTCTGAAAACCAACAAGGCTTTCATCCACAAGACCCACAAAACCACAGCAAACAAAGGAGCAGTTGTTAATGGGCGTGTAAGCCCTCACTATGGCTATTCTCTCTCAGGGCCCAGCACAGAGGAAACAGTGACAATCACCCATCTCCCAGGCTTTCCCTGAAAGGGGCCCACAAGCCTAATTTGAAAGCTGCTTCCTGCTTCTAATTTAGCGTACATCTAGGAACTGGTTATGATCCTCCCATGAAACCAGGGAAGCTAGTGGACACATCCATCTCCATCTACCTGTAGCCTGCTCCAAGTCATCACTATCCAGGAATAAAACTTGTATATACACGTTTTCACCCCAGATTTTGCAGCTACTATCCAAGAGACAGGTCCCCAGATCACCTGATTCTGATAGCCAATGAAGCTTCCATATATGTGGAACACTAGTTCCACATATAGGTAAGCTCATCAACATTGGTCTTGGCAATTATTTTTTGGATATAACACCAAAAGCAAAGGCAACAAAAGCAAAAACAAACAAGTCGGACTAAATCAAACTAAAAAGCTTCTGCTCATGAAAGGAAACCATCAACAAAATAAAAAGGCAACTTACGGAGTGGAAGAAAATATTTGGAAACCACATATCCTTTAAAAGGGGTCAATGTCCAGAATATACAATATACTTACATAATTCAATAGCAAAAAGCCCACAAATAACTCAATAAAAAATGGTCAAAGGACCCGAAGAGACATTTTTCCAAAGAAGACATACAAATAACCAAAAGGGGGGGTGCCTGGGTGGCTCAGTGGGTTGGAGCCTCTGCCTTTGGCTTGGGTCGTGATCCCAGGGTTCTGGGATCAAGCCCTGCATGCATCGGGCTCTCTGCTGGGCAGGGAGCCTGCTTCCTCCTCTCTCTCTCTCTGCCTGCATCTCTGCCTACTTGTGATCTCTGTCTGTCAAATAGATAAATGGAATCTTTAAAAAAACAAAAAACAAATTAGCAAAAGGTACATGAAAAGGTGTACAACATTATTAATCATGAGGGAAGTGCAAATCTAAACCACAATGAGATATCATTTTATACCTATTAGGATAGCCATTATAAAATGATAAGAGATAACAAATGCTCTCAAGGATGTGGAGGAAAAAGAACCCTTGTACACTACTGGTAGGAATATAAACTGATACAACCACAATGGAAACAGTATGGAGGCTCCCCAGAAAATTAAAAATAGAATTACTATATGATCCATCCCACTTCTGGGTAAATATCCAAGGGAAATCATTATCTCAAAGAGACATGAACTCTCATGTTCAATGCAAGCATTATATACAATAGTTAAGGTGTGGAAACAATTCCAGTGTTCATTAGCAGATAAATGGATAAGGCAAATCTGGTACATGTATAAAATACAGAATTAATCAGCCTGAAAAAAAATTCCACCATTTGTGACAACATGGATGGACCTGGAGGACATTATGCTGAGCAAAATAAGCCAGAAAGAGAAAGACAAACACTGCATGGTTTCACTTATATGTGGAATCTTAAACAAACAAACAAACAAACCACACACACATTAAAAACTGAAACAAACAAAAAAACCCATAAAAGCATAGAGTAGAAAAGTGGTTGTCAGGGTGTCAGGACCTAGGTGGTGGGGTGAGGTAGGGGGTGGGGAACAGGCAGAGGCTGGTGAAAGGCTAGAGATTTTAGGATAGGAGCCAAAAAAGTTTATATTATACAAATTTTAAGGAAACTGAGGACCTGGTGGGTAATTATGAGTACACTGGAAAGGGTAGGTGATAGCAGGTTGTGGGAATACAGGAGGGAGGAACATTCTATGCAAAGGGCAGTTTGTTTAAAAACCCAGACGTAAATGGTGCCACAAAGCATTCTCTGCATCATTACTGTTGAGGATGGCTTGAACACATAGAATTGCAAAGGGTGAAGCTGTAGAGGCAAATAGGGTCCAGGTTAAGTTGGGCTTTGTAAAGCATCCTAGGGATTTTAAGCTTTATCCTTAGAGTGATGGGAGTCATTAAAAGATTTTAAACTAGGAATGATCCATTCTAATTCATGTTTCAGGAAAACTTCATTGGCTTCAGTACAGAGGACTACAGAAAGTAGTGGCTAAATTAACGGAAGGGACCAAGAGTCACATTGCAGTGGGATGGAGAAAAGTGAAGAATTCCACAAACTCTTGTAAGCATAAAAAATCCAGGGATTAATTAGACATGAATAGAGTGGTAATAGGTGAGAATTATGCCCATATTTCTGACTTAGGCAACTTGGTGGATGATAATTCCAATTATAAAGGCTAAGAAATATTGGAGGGGGAGCATGTTGGAAGGGAAGATGATGGCTACATTTTATTATTACCATTATTATTATTTAGTCATGTCATAAGAATGTTAGTGATATGCTCTATCCAGTCCTTTTTTTAAATGTCAATGTTTCTGATCTTCAGAACTATAATTCTTATAATGTTAAAAACATGTAAGCTTCTTACTTTACAAATTATTTTCTTTCTAAAATCTATTGGCACATTTTTATGAGCAGAAACGGATACAAAGGACATTGGAAGCAAAAGCTACTATTTGCAAAAAATGGTGGTTAAAGAGTTATATTTTCTTCCTTCTCCTTTTTGTACTCATGAAAGAAATCAGCCACATATCTGAGTTTTAGGAAGAATCAAGTTTTGTCTTTTTGTGAAGTTGCCCTCCTTTTTCCTCATCCAATTTCAATATGACTTTATTTCCTTTCTACATAGCTTTGTGATTATAATTATGTGTATATTCATATTATTACTAGTACCACATCTCCTTCTACCTTGAAGTCAGAGATTCTGCTCAGTTATTTGGAAGTACCCATGTACCTTGGAAAATCCTGTGAGTATGCCTTTAGTCAGTAATTGCCAAATGACTAAAGAGTCTGTATCCTGAACTTGCTCATCTAATAATTTGGTTTCAAAAGTCATTCTATTTTTTAATATCTTTTCTCAAATTCTTCATCAATAATATTAAAACAGATGATGAAGTCTTACTCTAAATAATGTGGGGGTCAGTGGTGAGGAGGTGTGAAATTGGTGAAGGTCAAAATGTACAAACTTCCAGTTATAAAATAAAGAAGTAATGGGTATGTAATGTACAGTATGTTTAAAAAGTGATAAAAAAGAGTTACATAAAGAAAATTCTTCCATAAAAAATTAATCTTTAATCTGTTTGACATTATTCCTTTTATTTTTAAAATATCTATTTAACCTTAGTCCTTATAAAAATGTATGAGAAAAGATCCTTTATCCTTCAAAATGTTTAGTCACCAGACTTTAGAACACTTAAGCTATAGTTGTCTAGGGTGTGAATGAGTGAGTGCCTTTTCTGAGTGGTAAAACCACAACAGTTGCAAAAGTACCACCAAACACATAAACAGTAAAAACCAAAATGGATGGCTTCCCTCAACTGTCACTTGGTTGCAAGTGACATTGGTTGCAACAGTTAATGTGCTCAGGTGAAGCCACAAATGTTACCAGAACTATGTAAGAATGTTGTAATCAGAACTTGAATTGTGTTTTGGAATTGGCAGTAAAGGTGACTTGTGGTATGGTTCAAACTGATTCGTTTTAGGCTTATTGCACTTGCACCCTTCCTGATAACTGAAAGATTCTTGGTGTTTTTCTTTTCTTTTCTTTTTAATTTATGCTATCTGATTAAGAAAACAGTGTTTTGTGATTTGGGTTTCAGTAAAGGATTTAGTCTATTAATATATATGCTATCTGAAAAAAAGTCCATATCCTCTATACCAAATGAAAGATATAAGAAAACAAAAGGAAGGAAACTGAAAATATGTGTTTACCTTGAGTCACTACTGAATCCGATACAGTAGAGGGAATGGTTATAATATCAACAAAAACATTACTGTTATCAGATCAAGGCTCACCTGTCAGTAAGGCAGAGTTCTTTACTTATGGAGTTATAGTGTTTGGGGAAAAAATAAAATACATTCTAGAACTATTATCCATCAATGTTTGTTTTAGAGAGGTAAGGTAATCTAGGAACTAAGAATCTACAGGCAAAATTTATTATAAAATGTCAAACACCCTGCTTGTTTGAAAGCATCTTTTTTCAATATCATACATTTTTATCTCTAGTTTGTATGCCTTTGAGTAGAAAATAACAAGTATCACCTGGCCACATTATGGCAATTCTGAACATGGTCATTTGGTGTATGTACTGTATATACATATATGAAGAGAATACCAGAGCAAAACTTAATCCACACCTTGAATCTCTAATAATTCCAATTTTGGTCCTTTTCCAAAGCCTACAGGTCTTCTTTTATAAAAACTGAGTGGCTTGCAAACATTTCATATATTGGAGTTTTCATAAAATCAGATGTATCCACCACTAAGTTTTCTGTATTTGAGCGATTATGTATTATAAACATGTGATTCAAGAGAGCTAGCCGACAATTAAGTCAGAAATAAATCCCTTGGGGCTTCTGGGTGGCTCAGTGGGTTAAGCCTCTGCCTTTGGCTCAGGTCATGATCTCAGGGTCCTGGGATCCAGCCCCACATCAGGCTCTCTCCTCAGCAGGGAGCCTACTTCCCCCCACCCCCAACCCTGGCCCCGCCTGCCTCTCTGCCTACTTGTTATCTCTGTCAAGTAAATAAATAAAATCTAAAAAAAAAAAAAAAAAAAAGAAAAGAAAAAGAAAGAAAGAAATTCCTTGCCTTTCAAATTTAACAGAAGCAGGTGGGCTATGAAGTCAACCAGGGAGGGACAAAGAACTGGCCAATGAGCAGAAACTGTTTATTTTCTCCTCAATGGCAACACTCAACAAAAGTAAGAAGGGCATGGGAAATTTACTATTTTGCAAAGTAAATTTGGTATTTATCTACATCTGGTTTGGTTTTCAATGAAGTAGAGTACATGTATTAATTATTTTCCCATACCATCAATTATTCTTTGATAAGTAAAAATTCAGATTTCTGAATATATGAAGTTTTGAAATGGCTCTGTACCCAGAAAAATGAATTCTTTGGTATTTAAATGAACACTGAAAATATAAAAACACTGATTAATAATTAATATAAAAACATGATTATAGGGAACGAGACCTAACTGACAGTTTACCAAATGAGATAATTTATAATTTATAATTTTTTTTTAAGATTTTATTTATTTGACAGACAGAGATCACAAGTAGGCAGAGGGGCAGGCAGGGAGAGGAGGAAGCAGGATCTCTGCCGAGCAGAGAGCCCAATGCGGGGCTCGATCCCAGGACCCTGGGATCATGACCTGAACCGAAGGCAGAGGCTTTAATCCACTGAGCCACCCAGGCGCCCCTTTTCTTTTTTATATTTTTTTTTAAAGATTTTATTTATTTGACAGACAGAGATCACAAGTAGGCAGAGAGGCAGGCAGGGAGAGGAGGAAACAGGATCTCTGCCGAGCAGAGTACCAAATGGGATAAAAGAATTATTTGATTGTCATATCTGAATATAACAGAGAGTTAGTGCAAAAAGAATGAATTTCCGGGTAACTTATAAGTGAAGAAGACAAGAAAAAAAGTGAAGAGAAGGAGACAGTGAAAGCCACACATTAGGACAGCTGCGCGATCTGAGGAACTTTGTCACTACTTTGTGTCCAATTCAACATCTCCTTAAGGTACAAAGAACTTTTACCACAAATGTGATTATGCACTGACAAAAAAGTCCACTTTAGAACCTATATGTATGTGATAGCAAAGAAAAGGCAAACATTTCAGCATGTGAAGAGTGATCTCAAAACTCAGCCACTCATTCTCAAGAGATCTGGAGAGTCTACACTGAACTGTAACTTGACTTTAACTGGGTTCAGACATTTTGCATCTTTTGAAAGTCTTTGTTCAACTAAAATAATTTTACAAAATATCTGAAGCAAGTAAAAATGGAACTTCTTTGGTTTCGGGTGAGGAGGTAGGATTGGCAGCCTCTAATCCTATCCACTAGCAGCCTCTTTCCCTTTTTTCCTATGTGGTAGCTCTTCAGGGTAATCCCGTGGAATCACTATGGCTGAAACATTTAAGAAGTAATTTAGATATTTCAATCATATATATGGGAAATACTTTCTGTTCAAATTAGACCTACTGTTTTTTGATTCCCCAGATCCCTGGCAAAAAGACAAGGCTTAACAATTGTCAATATCTAGTTAACAAGGCAGACTGAACAAATGACTATCACTGCTCTCAATTCCTTAACACTCCTCAAGTAACAGTAAATCAACATCATTATTCACAAAGACAAAAGAGAGAAAAAGAGAAGCCAATGTCAACAAATGCTGGGCTGATGGAAAACTGAAATCTGCAGGTCCCGGGAAAGTGAACTGATTCATGCCACAGAACCCCAGAAAGGCTTGAGAATTGAAGGCACCAGTCACTGAAGGCAGAAGTAACAATAGAGGATTATTTGACCTAAGCAACTACCCCTCAATTATTTTTCCAGGAAAGAGAAGATTTAATTTCTAGTGAGGCCTCAGACTCCTATAAAAGAAGGTTAAAAGAAAGACACACTTTCTTTTAGCTCTTCTTCCCTATTTAACATGTAGAACACTGGGCATGGGTACTTGACACATGCAGAGGCAAAAAGAAATCCTTGGATGGTGGCTCTATCCCATGCTGGAGGAGCTGGTCTAGAATGCCACAGAGAATGGAAGCCCTCAGAAAGGCCTCTCCAGGAACTATTCTCCTGATTAGCTCTATAGTACTTTAAACAATTATGTACATGTACAGATTCTAAAAATAAATTTCATTACAAAACAAGAATACTCAGTTCTTGATTACCATTCAACTAGAGGAAAAAAACAGAAACTTCTGAAAAATAGATTTCTAAAAATCATTTCCTCTTGTCCTTTGAAAAATAGGTACCTTCTCAAACATGTCTTGTCTAGATTCACAGAAAACATTTGTGTTTTCAGTGACAACTTTGGCAGGAGAGAAGTGATATTAAAGTTTACAGGAAAGTAAGACCAGCATAACTACTGTTATTGTCATGGATAATCCACCCACAAATAATCCAATTCCTCTTTTACCATTTAAACAGAACCCCTCATTTGATCATATATTGCCCAAATTGAATTTCTGGATGCATTATACCATTTTAGAGTACTAATTTTTTTTTTTTTTAAGTGCCAAATCACATTTCTTCCTACATTGCATAAATGGAATTTGCCCTCTTTAAAGTCTGGAGTGGTTACTTACTTTCTGGCAAATTCATCTGTAAAGATTTCCAACTGGAAATGTATTTTGCATGATAACAGGTTGAAGTCATGAATCACTTGGTAATTCATTAGAGTGACTAGCATCAAAGGATCCCTTAGGAATTTAGGGGAAAGGTAGTTAAGCAATTAATGAAGTTATTTAAAATCCTGATATGGTTGAGCCTGCTTTGAAGACTGCTAGGGATTAATATTTATTTAATAGATTGTCAGTTTCCATGCCAAAAAAAGAAATGTGACAGAAGTCACCCTAGTCTAAATGTAAAAAAGGTAGCCCATTTGAAGCATATTTTATTGCAGTAGTTGACACCATTATAGTCCGTACCATTATATCACCATACAAAAGCCATCATTCTCAAGCTGAAATTAACATTGCTGTTGTTTTCGATTAGAAGAATTGGCTCTAAATCCAGCAATTCTCTGCAGTGATTTATATTTTCGTAGCTGCCATCTTGCACCAGGAGAGAACATGTCAGAGTATAACTGCTCTCTGATGAGACATAAGGTATAAAATTGATATGAGATGACAAAATGGGAGAATAGCATTGTAGGGGTAAAGTTTTCACTTGAGAACAGCCTCTGTTATGGCTTCATTCCTGAGACTCTCTGTTAATCTTTATGTTTGATTCAGAACCTAGTTCTTCCCATAGAAATGTAGAGGATGTGAGCCTGGTGTTAGATAATTAGCTTTTATCTCTTGCATAAAGTACTGAAAATGTATTAAGTGCTAGGCAGATCTCATTTGTAAGAATAAATGATAGCTGAGTTGATTGACAAAATGAAAGCTTCTAAAGACATTTTGGTTGGTAGTTTCCTTCATTGTATCAAGATTTATTTCTTACGCTGGAGCTAGTCCCACCTACTTTCATCACTGATGTCTTTTTAAAAGCAGTGTGATTAGTGATTTTTACCCTGAAGTTCAGGACTAAAATCTCAGGATATTTCATAGTATTTTATCATACCATTTAGTTTTTTAAACTACCTTTATTCCTAAAAACAGAGCCCTCTAAAATCTTTATTTTGGATTTCTCTTGCTCGCCCATGAAGCACTCTAAAATAGGTTGCCATTAAGAGATAATAGGCATGAGTTGAAACTTTTTTCATATCCCTCACATAATTCCAGACACCTAAATTAATGAATAAAACGTCACAATTGTTAAAATTTATGATATTAAGGAGGGCACGTATTGCATGGAGCACTGGGTGTGGTACATAAACAATGAATTTTGGAACACTGAAAAAAAATAAAATAAAATTTAGAAAACAAAAAATAACAATTATGATCAATTTAATATCTCAACAAAATTAGCATCAAATCAATAAATTTTAATTTACAAAAAATTTATGGTATTATTATTATAACACAAAAATATTAAGTACCAATAGATAAAGCATGTTAGATTTGATTTCTACTCTGGGTGTTGAAGAGAATGTCTTTTAGGGCTGGTGCATTCCTTGTACCTTATGTACAGGATACTTTTTACTCCAAGTGCTTGTGTTTGCCCTTAAGGCAGCATATTCTCTTGTCTAGATTCTAATGCAATGGAGTTGCTACTGAAGGTTGGTAATTGTCTCTACTGTACCACTTCTATCCTGAACATCCCTTTGTTCCATGCAAAAGAAATAACAAAATAAATAACATCTTTGGCTTCTAACTTGGTAACAATGGCCTGGTGGTAGCCATGGCTGAATGGAATGGTAAGGCTGGAGATGGGGGAGTAGAATGCATTTCTCATCAAAGGCATTAGCCAAGTGGCTGAGAGTAGCCAAGCATCAATCAATTATTTCAATGTTTATATCATAAGAAGACCAGGACCTTGAAATGCATAGTGAATGCCCTATGAAATGCCTATGTAAGTAAGACAAGTCAGACAAGTGGCAAGCCAGGCAAATAAGGCATATAAACAAAGGGTCTTAGTAATTATGACTTATTCAAAAGAAAGCATTTCATGCCATAGCATGAGTTTACTCCTTGCCACTTAGGAATGGGTCACTGTCCAAATGCCAAAATAATATCATCTATTAATAAGTTAGAAAACCCATTACATTCATCCCATGGAAGTTTCTTTTGCATTTAGTATTACAAACACTGTGTGGGTTTATATGTGTGCGTTCTATCCCCTTCACACTACTTCTCACCTGTCTTTCCTAATAATAGAAAACCCAAGAACCTAGTATTGTTGTCCTTGAAAGGTAAAGTTATTTTGTGCCTGGGTAAAGGTCACTGTGTAAAAGAATAATTGTATTATTTTATTAAAAAGAAAAGTTCTGAGTAGGATTTTCACCAAGCAATTCAGAGACACTTTTTACCGACCTGAATGTTTGTTACCTCTCACCAGTGACCCTACCAATAAAGGTTAGGACACACTTGAGCCCTTCTCCTGGTTGTTTGAATGTCCAGCTCTCTAATAGGTATATTTTCCTCTTCACTGTGGTTATTCCTCCCTGATCATAACAGTGGCAACAAGCTATATAATCTAGTCTATTTTGAAAAGCACCTGATATGCTTTCCCTTCTCATCCTCTACATCTAGTCTCCTCATTCATTGCTAATATGTCTCCACAGAACCACAATTTAAGCTTGAAATTTCATCATTTTTGACTCCTTTCTCTTCTCTGACATTTCTAAACACAGTTGCGAACTATTCTCAAGTTCCCGCTCTTTCATTCTGTAATTATAACACTGACCTAAAATGCATCCTGAATTCTAGTGTTTTCCCTGCTGCCTACCATCTCTATGTACTCTCATTATAATCTTTCTAAAACCAGTTTCCTGATTATTTCACTCTTTGCAAACCATAGCAGACACTATGTACAGTGCTGTGTTTATCACACCATGTCTTCTTCCCAGGCACACAGAAGGACCGCATTTCCCAGACACTAGATTGGAACCATGTGACTGTATTGTGACACATGGAAGGAAGTATGAATTGACACAATGCGTCACTTCTGCTGATGACACATGAGAATCAACATGCCTCTGCTATTTCTCTATTTTTCTTCCTTGATTATCTCAAAAGCCATGTCTGCAAATGACAATATCATCAGATGGAGGGAACCCAAATCCCCAACTAGAGGAAGGACATGACCACCTCACAGCAGACTTTTCATGAGCAAGATATAAACCTTTTCATACTAAGTCAATGCCTTTCAGGATTTGCCTGTTGGAAAACTTGGGGTTATTTCCCTAAAATTCCCAGAAACTTTCATTTCCAGAAAACCACCTGTTACCCAGACATAAAAAGTTCTTCATGATCTGCTCCTAAGATGAGCACTCATTGGATGTCAGGCCCCAAGTTTAACACTGCATATAGTACTCATTCATTTTTATATGATATCTCATTCATTTTTATAACAACCTAATGAGGGGAACTGAAGTTCCAAGAGATAAAATAATTTACACTAGTTCACATGGCTAACAAAATGAGTAAGTCCAATACCAAAACCCACACTCTTAACTACACCCAATTTTTCTATCTCTTTGGCAAGGTCTCTCCCAGAGATGTATCAAAGACATACTCTATAGTCCAATGTGCTTGAACTTGCGGTGTGTTATACTTTTCTTTTGCTGTGGGTCTACTTAGAAACAGGGTCTAGGTTGCCTTGGAATAATTACAAGCACCGAGGAAGGTCTTTCAGATTATAGGACAGCCTATTTAGTTACACTCACTAAACATTGTAGAGCACAATGGAAAGGGAGACAGGTAAGTGCACCTGCTCAAATCTGAACATGACATTTTGTGCCATAGGAGTTTCTGGGGCCACAGCAGGTTCACCAGCAACAGATCTTGCTGCTCTATTAAAGGACAGTGTGAGCCAATGCATGTGAAGGAGCCTTGAAAAGATACGTAGTCCTCTGCAAATGGGAAGTATGTCTATCTATTTACCTTCTCCCTAAGTCTGTATGAACTGACATCACCTGACCACCAAGGCAACAAACATAAGGACCCTTCCATCCCGACTTTCAAATTCATCTCATGATGTTTCCATTAATGTCTGGCAAAATTCCACTGAGAGCTTCAAAAGTCCCATGGAGCTGTGTGAGCCGTTCTGAAGAATGAGTGCTCGTACACCGGGGAAACAAAGCAGAAGCAAAAGCTTATTTATAGTGCTGGGCAGACCTAGCTTCCAGGGCAGAACAGGCTTTGTTCAAAGACTCATCTCAGGTTAAAACATCCTATTTTATCTAAACAGAACATCTCTGTTGGCAGCTACACAACTTCGACCAGATATTGGATTTTCTCTGTGTTACTTGGCATAAGGACACGCAAAAGTTTCCTAATATGATATTCTTGTAACTCGGAGAAATTAGTAACTCTCACCATGCAACCCTTGTAGGATCATGTGCTAATGAAGAAGATGCTCTAATAATTAGGCCTAGAGCCACCGAATGTAACACCTTCCAATTAGCACTCCCCAGCATGAATACTGCCATTATCATTAAACAACAAAGACAAAAATGGGTATCAATCCACATAATAGAAAATAATTGATGAAGTTGGAGGGCGTGATTATTTGTGATTACTTTACAGTCATGCACAGAAAGTAGGAGAACCACAGCTAGTGGTTAATCTCTGGCTACCTCTTTGAAGATAATGAAATTGGCTTCCTACTGATGATTATTCATTAACAATTAATTCTTTCTCAGTGATCTGCCTCATTTTCAGCTTCTCACTACAAACATGCAATGGAATAATTACAAGTGGAAATGAAAAAGCAATTAGTGGCAGATAATGCCAACATCTGATTAAAAAACAGTAGAACAGATTAGCAGTTTCGTAACTGCAAGTCTGCTGCCTTCAGCAGGGAGGTGTAAGTCACCCAGTTATACTGCAGTTCAAGCTGTGCTTTCTCTTTTATTGCCTCCCCTCCATCATGGTCTGCCACATTAAATGCTCTGTTTTATTCTAGGGGGCATTGGCTGTTGTAAATACTTTCCACAGATTAAGTAGCATTTGAGATGATTTGTGGTCCTACATGCTGAAATTCTAAAAGGCGCTGTCTCATAATATGATGGTTAAAACTTGTATCTCTATCTATACCTTTCTTTGGGGACCACAGAAAATAGCATCATACACCGCTTTGCTTTTGTTTCAACTCAACCCTTGTTTAGTGACATGTCCGCAGAGGAAGAGGAGCATTAAATCAAAAACAAACACCTTCTTTAAACAGGCTGTGGCTCTTTTGTTACCTGCACCCAGGGCCGCTTTGGCCTTGGAGGTTGGATTCTTGCCTCGCATAATGTGAGACATAAACTGGCAGCCAGTGGATTTTTACTTAATGTTTAACAAGGGTTAACCTAGTGCTGGCTGCTCTGTAAATAATCCCTCAATGAAGGCTTAGAATGTCCCCGTTCTCAGCAATCAAGCTGGTGCATCCATACTTATAGGATATAGAACTACATGGGGAGTGTCAAAACCATCACTTCAGAAGGTAAAAAAGTCATTCTCTTTTAAATAATTTGGAAGTTATGTTCACTTGAAGCTCTGATAAGCTCTTGCCATGGAACTTGGCATGGTAGAAGCACAGACAAGAGCTGTTTCAGGAAACTGGGTTTTGAAAAGAACTATGTATTTAAATGTAGTATCATTGGGTCATATGTTATTTTACCAGATCCACAAAGATCGACATAATAAAGAAGGGAGCTATGAAGTGGAAATAAAGCAAACTTTGATGACTTGATATTCAGCTGATATGTACTAGTATGGTGTTTTTATGACCAGTTGAACATCTGTTGAGATTGGTCATTTCTGGCTCAGGACGCCTGCTGGAGATTTTAAATATCACCCTGAATATTACTGATTTTATTATTAAAATTGTATTAAGTATCTTTTATGTACCTGGAACTGTGTCAGGGCATTGATAGTAATTAGACATAGTGCCCTAGCTCTCTATCAGCTCCAAATACAGTGGAAAAGAAAGACATGTAAGAACATGAGTGGAATAAAATACAATAATTATTACATTGGGGCATTTACAGTGTACAAGAGGGAGTTCTGCAGGATATAAGCAGGACCAATAATGACTGGAATAACTTCATAAGCAGAGGATGCTTGAAGTCAGCCTTGGAGTGTCTTTTTTTTTTTTTAAGACTCTATTTATTTGAGAAAGAGAGAGAGAAAGAGAGAGAGAGAGAAAAAGAGCACAGGAGCAAAGGTGCAGAGGGAGAGGGAGAAGGAGCTCCCCAGTGAGCAGGGAGCCCGAAACAGGACTCGATACCAAGACCCCGGGATAATGACCTGAGCTGAAGGCAGACACTTAATTGACTCCCTCTTGGAGTGGCTTTTAACAGAGCAGCAAGATTTTTTGCTGACAAACCTGCTGTGGCTCCAGAAATTCCTGTGGCACAAAATCCCATGTCCGGTTTAGCACAGGTACATTCACCTGCATCCTGTCCACTGAGCTCTATAGTTCTTTAGTGAGTGGCTTTTTTTTGAACCAGGAAAAACAAACAAACAAACAAAAAAACCTTCCTTAGTGCTTGTAATCAATCCCAGGCAACCAAGGCCCTATATCTAACGCCCAGGGCAGTTTTCAAGATCATCAATATACTGACGACTTCCAAATTTACGTCTCCAGTTCTGACCTCTACTCTGAACTCAACTTGTAAATCCCAATGCCCAGTCAACATTTTCACCTGATGCCGAATGAGCATCTCCTATCATCTGGTTGTTAAACTCAACTCTTGGTTCTAGTTCTTTCCCACATTCACCATAGTCCCAAAGTTCCCTTCCTCAGAGATATGAAACCAAAAATTCAGGAGCTGTCCCGGACTCATCTCTTTATCTTATATTCTACATGCAACCCATCCACAAATACTATTTATTTCACCTTAAAAAAATATTAGAATCTGACCACATCTAATCTCTTCCACTGCTATCATACTCTTACAGGCCGCCTTATCTGTCACTTAAATCTTTGCAATAGACTTTTAATGGGTCTCGCTATTCCCCTCTTGTTCATTTTCACCACTGATGAGGAATTCTTTAATATACATATCTTATTACTTCCCCATTCCAAAGTCTAATGGTTTTGCCATTCAGAGTAAAATCTAAAGTCCTTGCCATGACCTCCATGCCTAGTCATGATCAAGTCCCAAGTCACCACTCCAGTCTTGTTTCCTGCCACTTTTCCCCTCACTCACTTGGCTTTATCACAGCTCTCTGTGTTCAGGGGATGAGAGTGTAAGTTGGTTCAGTGAGGACAATCAAGAATTCAGTTATAAAAACATTGATTTTAACATCTTTTGACATCTCTGGAAATGTCAAGAGGGCAGTTGCAATATGGATCTTAAGTCTCAGAAGGGAGGCCTGTGACTAGAGATACATATTTACAAGTCATTTGCACATAGTGTCATTTGAAACTTTAGCATGGATATCCCAGAGAGAGGAGATGAAGGGATGTAGGACCAAACTTTGAGGAACCACAGCAAATGGAGGCCTAGTGGAGGAGTATGACATTGTAAAAGAGTCAAAGAGACTGATAAGCAGCTCCCATGAGTGCTTTGGTAGAAGCCTAGGGAGGTGAGAAATGAATACAGCTGGTATCAGCACTTCTTTAGAGAAGTGTGGTAGGAAGGAGGAGATGAAACGGGTGAAGAAAAAAGATGTGTGGTCAAGGAAAGAGCATTATTTCTATGGCTGAGATTTGAACACACTTAAAAGCTAAGAATTGCACTTTTGAGGGGAGAGTGCAAGTAAAAATTTTTTAAAGGGGAGAAATAAATAGCATCTCTAGTCTGAAAAGTTGGGATGCCATGGGATCACAAGCACAGCTAATTAATTTTTGCAGCTAATAATGTAGAAAATAAACTTTTAAAGATGTTTTCAAAAAAATTTTATGGTTGGTTGTCTAAATACAAACTTGACAACTTAAAATTACTAGAGAAGAAAATAAATAAAAGAAATCTCAGATAATACAATAAAAGGAAAATGAAACAAAGAAACATGAAGAAGGGGTGCCTAGGTGGCTCAGTCTGTTAAGTGTCTGCCTTCAGCTCAGGTCATGATCCCACCATCCCGGGATCAAGCTCCAAGCTCCGTGTTGTGTTGGGCTCCCTACTCAGTAGGGAGTCAGCTTTACCCTCGCTCTCTGCCCCTCCCCCCCACTAGTGCTCTCTTTTGCTCTCTCTCTCTCTCTGAAATAAATAAGTAAAATCTTAAAAAAATAAACAAAACAGGAAGAAGCAAATAAAATTAAAGAGTAAAAGAAAAAAAGAGAGAGAGAGAGTGGAAGGGAAGGCCAGTCCAGAAACAATGATGTAAAAATGAATAGAGGAAATCCATTATTGAAATAAAAAGATTCTCAAAAAGTGGTCAAGAAAATGAAAACCTACATGCTACATACAAAAGATCTGTAAGAGGCATACATAATAAAACACAACTGAGAGTGAATGAAAAGAAAACGTTGGATATTATCTATAGAACAGAATTTTAACTTGTTAGAAAGATGGCTGCAGTCTATGATGAAGGTATAATTATAACCTTAAAATGCTAAAGAACTTAGTATCAAAGTATTTATGAGGCAAAACTATAAAAAAGAGAAAAACACAAAAATAGTAGGAAACTACTATAGCTTTCTCAATCTTTGAGAGGACAGCAGATGAAAGTGAATATGGGGATACAGAGGGAGGACATGAATAATATCATTAATAAATTTTATTTAATAGTTACATCATGAGTTCTATACCATACAAAGAGAAAAATTATCATTTTTCAAGTGTCTCTGAAAAATTTGCAAAAAATTGGCCATAGGTAATAGCCCCAAAACAATCACCACAAATACTCTAACATAGACATAATTATGAAATATTTGCATAGATCACAGTGAAAAAAAAATTCCCTAAGTAATGTTAGCTCAGTGAACGTTTGGAAGAAGCCATTTGCAGAATGTATTTTAATATGAAATATGTCAAGGATAATGAAAAATGTAGAGCTTACCCACTCACTAGTCATTCCCCTTGGCCAAGTATTTATGGAGATATTTACCAAGTGAATATTCATCACTTACAGAATATTTTCAGTTACTTCTTTCTACAAGGTTATTCACACCAATACAATAATATACCAATACCAACAATATACCAATACCAATATAATAATAATAATAAGCTCATTCAGATCAGGGTATGTGTCTCTAAGATTCAGATCTGCAACTATCACATTCATATTCAATTTCATCTGGAATAATAAAGTTCACTTGCCTTGAAGGATAAGTTTAGTTTATTCAAAGAAGGGAAAATATATCATTAATATGTTGATTTACAAAGCCTATCCAAATTACACATATGCTTTGATTCATTGTGGTAGATTTTATCACTAAAGACATGACATTTTTCTTGAGGTTACTGCAGAAAACAGTAATTGTTTGCAATCGATGTGAATATTTTCTCTAAGGTGAGAAAAAATAGAGAAGTCAATTTGTTTGTCCTTAATGTGGCTGACAATTTTTATAGCTTGATTGGGTTTTTTCCTTGAATTTTTAAAACGATCTCTGAGGGTGAAAGCTTTCCTCACACACGAAATAGTGAGTAGATCTTGCTTCCAGTATGACAGCTTGAATACATGGAACAAATTGTTCTTATTGGACAGCACTTCCTTAGCACCATCTGTGTCTAACCCAATACATCACTTGCATGTTACTGTTTATCTTGAAGTTATCAATAATATTAAAGTCTCTTCTCCAGTTGTAAGAGTTAACAAAGATCGGCCAAACAATATGTCCTTAGGCTGCTTTTTTCAAATCTATCTGACAAAAGATCAGTTGAGATGCTAATATCGGGGAATTCATCTTAAGAGTCTCCAGGGAATATTATGGCCTTTTCTGTGCTAAGGATAATAAATGCTGCTCTACATCTGGGCCATATCTGTCATTGTTTGATAAATTATTGTATTTGACAGAGTTGCCCCATCAGAATTTTTTCCCCTTGCTTTGTCCCAGACAGCATCACTTGACTGGCAGCCAAACAGTAATTGGTGTCTCACCAATCACTTGAACAACTGAACCTTGGCAATTGAACCTTGGCAATTGAAATAAACAAGGCTTCTGCAACTGTTGGGATTTCATCTCCTACCACCCTGTGCTGATGTTTTCTGAGTTACTGGAATATCGTCCTGCCTTGCTCTAAAAAAATTCAATACCTTCCACAGTAGTCTTTGTACATTTCAAAACTGATGTTTGAGAAAGAACGTTCTCTTATCAGAAATTTTAGTGTCCCCAAACACACTGTACCTAAAGGAAGAAGTTTATAGTCATGGTCAGTCCAGTGAAATACAAATTTTAAATAATTAATGTGATTTTTTTTCTTTGCCCCTGGTGTTTTTACAACAATAATGAGTAGCTTCAGGTAATTCATCAGTTTGGTCTTCAAACCATTCTGAATGCATGTGACTGATTTCATCACAATCACCATCGCACCTACATTTCCCTCAGTATCTTTAGCATAATGTTTTAAGAGACTTATTTTTAAAGCACTGATCCAGGATAGGCTCAAGAGAAAAGAAAATCAAAGTGTGTATAATCTCAATTGCAAGTTATAATTGGTATTTTGCATATTAAAATGAGATGTACGTGTAACACCAAAAAGAATGCCATAATAACAGAGAAATTCAATATATGAGCATCTATCTTAGTGATCAAACCATATAAATTATACTTACACCCTAAAAGCTTAACTATTAAGAGTTTTAATAGGTATGCCTGAGCACCACCATAAAATTAATGTGGCCTATGTAGGTTGCCCACTGTGCTAACTTTAGCCTCATTCCATGCAAAAATATTTTTCTTAAGATGTCATTTATTATTTATTTGAGAGAGAGTGTATGAGCAGGGGGAGGAGCAGAGGGAGAGGAAGAAGCAGACTCCTCCCTGAGCGAGGAGTCCCAAAGGGGACTCGGTCCCAGGATCCTGGGATCATGACCCGAGGTGAAAGCAGACACTTAACTGACTGAGCCACCTAGGCACTCCTCATGCAAAAATATTTTGGAATCATAGTTTTGATTAAAAGTTAAATTTTTAAAGATTTTATGTATTCATTCATTTGAGAGAGAGAAAGAGAGTGTATGAGCAGGGGAGGGGGAAAAGGAGAGAGAGAGGTTCTCAAGCAGACTGTACTCAGCATGGAGCCCAACTTGGGGCTCGATCTCAGAGCCCTGAGATCATGCCCTGAGCCGAAACCAAGACTGAGATACTCAACCAACTGAGTCAGACACCCCAAAAGTTAAACTTTCAAAGACACACATTTCAATAAGTAACTTTGTAAAAGTTTATCTACTACATACATTAACCTTAAATCCCATGGTATACATATTACACATTTAGACATATTATATAATGTTTAAAACTGTACATGATAAATCAGATCTTTTGTGATTAAATTTCACCTCTAACAGTAATTGCAGACCATGAAGCAAGCATCATAACTTCTCTAACCTGCAGTTCTTTAATCCATAAAAGGAACAATACTAGTACTTTTATCACAGAGTTATTATGACAATTAGATGAAATAACCATTCATAGTGCCTGAAATGTAGTAATTCTTGACCACTATAATGACATTTTCTAGACTTTCATAGTTAAAAGTGGCTTTTTAAAAGTTTTTTGTTGTTGTTAACTAAGAGTATTAGTATTAGAATTTGTATTTGCATATTAGCCCATCAGTTCTAGTCCCTAGGTAACTAAGCAAGAGCAAAGGAGACAGTTACATAGCATTTGAGTCTGAACTATCAACCAGAGAAGTTTAGTACTAAGCTGTTCCTATAATAAAAGGCTGCTACAGTGATTGTAGCTCAGTTCACATACTTTAACTCAAGGTACGCTCGCAGAACATTAGGTCACACTCTAGTACAATAACTCAACCTCTGTAAGTGGGTAATATATGTCACTACCATTTGTTTGAAAATTACAGCAGTTGTATCTTTTTCAAAATGGTAAAGAGCTGCCATTTTGCCCCTGAAAACTGAAAGAATATTTGGTAGGCCAAGCTTAAGTTAAAGCTCAATATTTTCCTCAAATTTGAAAACAAACTATTTTCATTTTAAAAGTATTTTGAAACATTTAAAAATTCATTTTAAAATATTTATCAACATTTAAAGTTTTTATTTAAAAATATTTTCAGAAGTAAAAAAGGAAAGAGTAAAAGTGCAAAATTCAGAGTGACTGAATTACTACTTCACTCCATTATGAAGAAATTTTATTATAATGGGGTTATACTGTACTTCAAAGTATTGTCATAAATTTCTATTTTTCTTTCATTAAAAAATGCATTTGTTAGTTATTTTACTCAACAAGGGGAGAGGTAGTGAAAGGGGGAAGATAGGTGCTTGCCCTCAATCAATTTATATTCTAGCTTGTCACTACAGTCAACTAACAAGAGAGTTTCAGTAGTTTGGAAAAAAATTAAATCACATAGAGGTAACTTTTTAATATCTCAAATGCTAGTATAACTTTGGGTCCTATGGATGCAGTTTCTAGCATCTTACAAACATAAAACAATTACGTAGCTAATACCAAAGAAGCCAGGAAAAAAACCCAGATTTTATGAGTAATTTCTTCCTCCTTCAAAATTTTATAATAGGTAATTTTGTAAGTCACAATTTTCTTTTCCTTCATTTTTTTTAATCAGCAGTATTCTAACACTACCATCTAATAAACATTGGGAGTCAAAATGTGGAGCACATTGTGGCAGAGAAGGCAACAAATTAATTATAAAAAATGTTGGAAAAATTGAGAGTTTGAATATAGGCTCCATGGAATACAATAATGTCTAAGGATCATCTTTTAGTGGCATTTTATAAAACGGGGGTTTATCTGAACGGGTACAAATGGTTCTATTAGCATGTTTACTACAATCCTTTAATATGACACTGGGAATATTTGGGGCCAGGAAATTCTATTTTATGATTTTTAAGGATATCATCTTTGAAAGAGTGCTGTTGGCCATATTTAGTTTGATAGTCATAAACAGATCTGAAACTTCTATTTGCTCTATTTGAACTGCTTTAAATGTTTTACGTGGCCACGTTTGGAGGATAAATGGCAGTATGGGTAAGAGTCTTTATTCTAGGGAGGCCTGGGTGGCTCAGTCTGTTAAGCGTCTGCCGTTGGCTCAGGTCACCATCCCAGGGTCCTGGGATCAAGTCCCACATGAGGCTCCTTGCTCAGCAGGGAGCCTGTTTCTCCCTTTTCCTGCTGCTCCCCCTGCTTGTGTGCTCTCTCTCTGACAAATAAATACGTAAAATATTTTAAAAAAGACTTCTTTGTTCCAACAGCCATCAGACAAATTTAAGCAGAGAGTCAAAAAAATTCTGAGTATACTTCTAATTAAAAATTTTCTCTGCCTTCTGACTTATTTGGTATTGCCCTACAAAATAAAAATTCCTACTTAGTTAAGAAAGTGCAAAACTTAACTTCTAAAATATTATTGGAAGAAATGCCTTTTGAAAAATTAAGTTCCTTGTACAATCGCATTAGGCTCATAGGCTTAAAGCAGTTATTCTCCACTCTGGCTACATATTAGACAGCAAATTCTTAAAAAAAAAAAAAAAAAGGAAGGAAGGAAGGAAGGGTGGATGGGAGTGTGGGAGGGAAGGAAGGAAATAAAAAATAAACACGATGCTCAGACCCCAGCCCAGAACATCTAATTCAGAACTTCTTAGTGGAGCTCACATGTATTTTAAATGTTTCTCTGGTAAAAAATTCTAACGTACATCAAGTATTGATAGTCATCCTGTTGGAAAAATAATGCAGAAGGGGAAGCAAGTGAAGTACAATGAAACCTGAATGCATTAGGTAGATCATCCATGTTGAATAGAAATATAATGTAAGTAATTTTTAAAAAATATCTGTTTGTTTATTTGAGAGACAGGGAGGGTGGAGCAGAGTGAGAGAATCTCCAGGAGACTCCCAGCTAAGCACAAGAGCCCCATGTGGGGCTTGATTCCATGACCCTGTGATTGTGACCTGAGCCAAAATAAAGAGTCTGGCTCTCAACCAGCTGAGCCAACCAGGAGCCCCAAATGTAATTTTAAATATTTTAATAACTACATTGTAAAAAGTAAAAATAAATAGGTGAGATTTACTTTAACAGTATATTTTTTAACCCAATATAATAAAAATATTATTTCAGTATGTTTTGAGTAACATTACTAATAAGATATTTTACTTTTTTGTACTAAATCTTCAAAATCAGTAAGTGTTTTATGCAGTATGTGCTCAAGAGCTACACGTGCCTACAGGTTACCATACTGAAGAGTGCATATTGCATGCTCTGCCTGCAGGACTTAGAAAACCCTAACCTTCATTGAAAAATACTTTCGATCATATGAAGAAAGGTTACAGGCATTAACAAATAATAAAATACTCGGGCATAATTTTAAAGAATTGTATCCTATAGATAAATTAGGGGTGTAAACTCCCTCTCTCTCTTTCTAAATACAGATTTATTTTACAAATGGGTGCATATTCTATAAACCTTTACAGTGGCTTATATAGTAGAACAGAGACTAAGACTGACTGGTCTGGCCTCACTATATTCTATCTTGGTCACCATAGGAAACCTCTCCATACCTCAGCTTTTTAACCTGCAAAATGAGATTAGAAATACTATATACATCATAGAAATATTATGAGGATTAAATTTACAAATTAACTGTTCAATAAATGTTGTTATGAATGTTTTAATAATTTCATCATTTTATTAAAATATCCATATAATTTTTTATTATAATTCATACATCATTTATTATTTTAACACTTCTATATCATTTTATAGTAGGGATATAGCAAACTTAACTTACCACTTTTCTATTAGTGACATTTGGGTTGTTTCTAATCTTTAGTATTATAGAAATGCTCCACTGGCCATGCATCATTTTGCACATTAACCTGTATATGTAGAGGATTAATAAGTACCTAGAAGTAGAACTTCTAAGTTAAATTTTCCATGCTTTTTACATTTTAATGTATGTTGCTAAATTGCTCTTCACAGAACCTCTACTAGCTTATGCCCTTATGACAATCTATGACAATGTCCATTTTCCCTTTCACGGGATGTTAGCAACTTAAGATGTTTTTATTTATTTTTTATTTTTTACAACTTTTGGTGCTTTATGACATGTGAAATGCAACCCGATATAAGAAACATTTCTGTGCTTGATTGAAGAAAGCATATTGAACTGACTTTGAATGAAAGGAAATCATCAAATAATTTACTTTAGAGTTTTAAAATGTAGATCTTGGAACTCAGAACTCTAAAGAGAGATATATTATAGGAGAAAAATAAGAAAAGATACCATCACTTAATTTCTCCAATATTTTCTTCTATCTGAATGGAGGGTTCTAATATTTCAATGTCTCACAATAATTAACAAGTTAATTTCACTAATTTATCACTTTAGAAAGTTTAATTATTTCTATACATCATTTTGGATCACTTTACATTCAATTATGAAATAAAAAGTAGTGGACCTATGGCATTACAATTTAATTTATATATTATGGTTTTATAACTGGCTCATATTATTAAAATAACTTGTTTCAAAATTAGACTTCTTGATTACCGATCCATGAATTACTACAGACTATGATTATAAAGGACTAATGATAAAGCTCCTGGGAGCCCCCTTTGTCCTTATTCTAGTTAGGCCCATTACCCCTGGGTCAGGGCATGAGCTGTGCCAAAGGGGTATGATGCCTAGGGCTTCCCTCTCATTAACAAGAACAAGAAAAAATAGGATGTTCCAGAAATTTTCTGACAAGGTGGTAGCATGTACTCACAGTTAAGCAAAGTGAATGAATCTGACAATATAATGGTTAGGAAGACAAATTTTTAAAAAGATTGTGCTCTAGATAGATTGGGGATAAAGATTCTTTCTTTCTTTCTTTCTTTCTTTCTTTCTTTCTTTCTTTCTTTCTTTCTTTCTTCTTTCTTTCTTTTCTTTCTTTCTTTCTTTCTTCTTTCTTTCTTTTCTTTCTTTCTTTCTTTCTTCTTTCTTTCTTCTTTCTTTCTTCCTTCCTTTCTTTCTTTCTTTCTTTCTTTCTTTCTTTCTTTCTTTCTTTCTTTCTTTTTCACTCCCAGTTGTGACCGCTGAGGCTCTGAACACCTGCTTCCTCTCCTGGCTTTGTTACTCTCAATAAAGAAAGAGATTCCTGTTGAGGAGTGAGAGGTTAAGTGTCCATAAATATTGCACCAAAGCATAATATTGTAAAGGAATAAAATCAGCTATAAAATAGCTTCACTTAGGAAGCTACTGTTAAGGGGATATTTCAGCTTGGATTTTTTCCCAAATGCCATCTTTAAAGGAAAAATAAGGAGGTAAAAATTCAGCACTATGAATGAAATCCTTCTTTGGGGATCTTTCCCCCTTTATGATTAGTATTAGCCTTATCATCTTATGAGTTCTTCCTGAATAAGACGGATGGATGGATGGATGGATGGATGGACGGACGGATGGATGGACAAAAAACATAACATACCTATGGGATAGGTATGAGCTGATGGGAAAGGGAGAGAGCCTGAAAATAAAAGAAAATAAGAGAAACTGTCAGGGTAATAATATCTGAAGTGAAGGGTGGGGAAACCAGATGACTCC
Organism: Mellivora capensis; assembly: GCA_004024625.1. NCBI lineage: Eukaryota > Metazoa > Chordata > Mammalia > Carnivora > Mustelidae > Mellivora > Mellivora capensis. Next base: position 16,920 of record PISX010008251.1, on the reverse strand, counting down.
TTGAAAAACAAAGAACACTGCTGCTAATGTCTACAAGTTTGAAGTCCCTAATAATGGATGATAACAAAACTACCCACGTCTTATGCCGCCTAAGGGTAATCACTGTTCATCTCCAGAGTGACACCACTGAGCAACATTCTTGTTTCTTAATCTCCCTTCTCAACCTTGAAATAAAATAGGGGTAATCTTAAAAGACAACCAAATAAATTATAAAAGTGGTATAAATGACAAAAAATATTTATCAGGAACAACTTCACTCAAGAGAAATTAAATACATTGGACTCTATTTTTTTAATATTTTATGTCTTAGTTTCAATTGTATCCATATTCTCTAATTCTGCATTCATTTCTGCAAGGAGTAAAAATGGGAAAATATAATACTCTGGCTATATTCCAAAATTTGGTAAAATATTATTTACATGTTATTTTTTGTCATATTCTATGCACAGTATTTGGGTTTTACTGCCTCATAACAAAAAGAAAAATCACAAGTCTTTAATTTGTCTTTTAGGCTCTATTATATCTGAATACCACACCAAAAATAATTTCTCATTAGGATAAGTTGTAACTAAGGTCCAAAATTCTATATGAGAAAATTAATCTGACACAAGAAAGGTCCTCTTTGTGTGTTTTTTTTTAAAGATTTTATTTATTTGACAGATCACAAGTAGGCAGAGAGGCAGGCAGAGAGGCAGGCAGAGAGAGAGGAAGGGAAGCAGACTCCCCGCTGAGCAGAGAGCCCGATGCGGGGCTCGATCCCAGGACCCCGAGATCATGACCCGAGCCGAAGGCAGAGGCTTCAACCCACTGAGCCACCCAGGCGCCCCTCTTTGTGTTTACCTACGTAAACTCAAATACCCAAATCAAGAAACAGGAAGAAAAAGGGAAATGGGTTTTATAGCTGCTGTAAGTCAAAAGTATAATAAACTCCAAACAAAACAAACTCCCACACTGTACTACTTTGTGCAGTTTTCCTTTAAGCACATGCTTGATCTGTTCCTTGATACTGTATTTTCACTGTGTACTATAAAATACTAGCTCTCATAAGGAACATGACTACTACTGTGTCTCTCCTGTGCGAATGCATGGGTGCTCTATCAAAAGCAGACATTCCCATGCTGGGTCTCATGATCAAGGAAGTCAAAGAGGTTCACCCAGAGTTTTGAAAAAAACAAACAACAACAAAAATCAGAACAAAACAAAACAAAAAATAAAGTCAAAGCTATTTGTGCACATTAAAATTCAGTGTAGGCCAAAGCACAACATTAGAAGGGAGAAAGTTGTAGATAACTTTAAATACTGATAGCGAAGAACTTGTCTATTGACAAGATAAAATAATGCTGAGGTAGTTATTTTTAATTTAAGTGACTGAAATCATCGGCTCCACTGGAGAAACTTGACTGTTCCTGGTAATATGTTTAATAAAGGAAGAAAAATCAAACATGATAAATCACAGTGTAAGAAAGGAGAACGCAAAGTATGGATTTGAGGGTTGGCATTTCTGAGTTTTCAGCAGTGAGTCCTGGTGTCAAAGGTGGTGGCACGGAGCACGCAGCAGGTGTGACGCTGATGACATGTACCATCTCCTTTTCTAGAGTCTGCTGCTGGCATCACTCTTGTCTCTGTATGTGCCATAATCAACTTCCTCATTCATAAAGAGAGGGTGTTTGGGTGATTTCCAGAATCTTCTCCAGCCTTCCTATTCTTAATTCTGCAAAACCTGTTTTGGGTAGCTGTGGCGTGGGAAGAGATGGGGGTAGAGGGAAATTCACCTATGTTGACCATTTATTTACATAAGCTCATTCTACCTCTCAAACCACACTTGCACAATACCACCTTTCTTCTCTTTTTGCCAGATAGAGATGTGATGCTAAGAAGTTGAGCAGCTTCCCAGCTGAAGGGAACAGGAGAGTTGGAAGTAATGGACCTAAGAACTAGCTCTTTCCAAGCCAACACACTGTTTACCATTTTACTTGACTTTGTCCAAAGCTGTCTTTGACAATCTGACTTGAACTAACGTTAGATGAACAGAAAGGTGTTTTTTTTTTTTTTTTTCAAAATCCTGTTTTCCCCCTGTTGCTCCTGAGCCCTCCATCTGATGTTCTGCTTTCGAGAGCGGTATTTATGTAAACCACTCAATGCCTATGTTGCGTCAAAGACAATTTCTCCATAGAAAGAGCTGAAAATACTACTGTGAGAAAACTATAGTTTCTGTAAAGCAAGTGAATAAATATGCAAATAAATAAAATAAATAAATAAAAGCAAAACTGTGAGGTTCCTATAAGTAAGAATGAATTCTTGCAAGCCCGTATGGTGAAGAAGAAGCCAGCTTCTGCCTGGCAAAGGGAAAAACCCTGCAATAAGCACCTGCTGCAGCTGCAGCTCTCTTCCCCGAGTATCAGCAGGTAACCAGCCCACCTGCCACGGATCTGTAATGGAATTAAAGGGGGCTGGAAAAATAAAAACCAGTCAGCCCTCAGGCACCACACTAGACACTGGTGTGAACTAAACAGGAGCTTGGAGTATAAAGCTGGATTATCCAGTAGAGTTCCCACAAGTTTCACGTAGCTATTTAAATCTGAGTTAATTAAAATTTAAAGCAATTTTGGGGCTCCTGAGTAGCTCAGTCAGTTAAGCGTCTGCCTTCGGCTCAGGTCATGATCCCAGGGTCCTAGGGTTGAGCCCTGCATCGGGCTCCTTACTTAGTGGGGAGTCTGCTTCTCCTCCCCCTCTGGTCCTCCTCCTGCTCCTTCTCTCTCTCTCTCTCACTCAGTCTTTCTCTAAGAAATAAAATCTTTTAAAAAGTAAGAATTAGGGGCACCTGGGTGGCTCAGTGGATTAAAGCCTCTGCCTTTGGCTCAGGTCATAGTCCCAGGGTCCTGGGATCGAGCCCCATGTCGGGCTCTCTGCTCGCTGGAGAGCCGCTTCCCTTCCTCTCTCTCTGCCTGCCTCTCTGCCTACTTGTGATCTCTCTCTCTCTCTCTGTCAAATAAATAAATAAAATATTTTTAAAAAGTAAGAATTAAAAAACTTAAAATTTAAAGCAATTTTAAAGTAAGTTCCTCAGTAGTACTAGACATATTTCAAAAGCTCAATAGCTCCTCTATTGGACAGTATAGATTTTAATACAGAATGTTGTATTGAACAGTACTGGTATAGAGTGAATTCAAAATCCACAAGCAAGGAATGAAATCAAGGTCCCAACTATCAGCATAGTGGCTCCAAGCAGTGGAGGAGAAGATTTAGAGAAAATGCAGATTTTCAGGTCTGGCAAGGGATTTGGAAATATATATATGGGTATGCACATATGTACTGAAGTTCTATGTGTACCTGGGTTTAGTTCTACAATTTCCATTTAATTTCACTGGTCCATCTATTATGTGCCAGTACCACACCATTTCATTTATAAATGATGGACAGTAGGTTTTGATGTCTGTTAGAGTTAGTCCTCATTTATAGCTTTTCTTTTGTAAGTGTGCTTTCTGATTTTTTTAAAATTGAGATATAATGTGTTCACTGCATTAGTTTCTAGTATAACATGCTGATTTGATATATGCATGTATTGTGAAATGATTACCACAATAAGTTAAATGTCATCAATACACAGTTGCTAAATTTTTTCTTGTGAAGGAAACTTTTATGATCTACTCTTTTAGAAACTTTCAAATATACAATACTACAGAGCCTGCTGTTCATTACATCCACTGGACTTATTTATTTCATAACTGGAAACTTGTATCTTCTGACCTTCCATCACCCATTCCTGCTCCTCACATCTGGCAACCACCAATTTGTTCTCTGTATCCATGAGTTCAGTTTTGGTTTTCTTTCTTTCTTTCTTTCCTTTTTTTTGATTCTACATATAAATGAGATAATATAGTATTTATATATCTCTGACTTATTTCAATTAGCATAATGCCTTCAAGGTCCAATTCATGTTGTCACAAATGGCAGGATTTCCTTTTTCTTAGTCAATAATATTCCACTGTGTGTGTACACAATTATTTTATATAAAAATAAATATATCCCCACAACTTCTTTATTCATTTATCCTTTTGTGGATGCAAAGGTTATTTCCATGTCTTTATTATTATAGCTAATGCCACAATGAAGATGGGGGGAGTGCATAGATCTTTTCCAAGTTAGTACTTTTGTTTTCCTCAGATAAATACACAGATGTGGAATTGATGGGTCATATGTTCATTCTATTTTTAATTTTTTGAGGAACCTCCATATTGTTTTCCACAGTGAATGTACCCATTTACATTCCCAACAACGGTGTACGAGGCTTACCTCTTCTCCATATGCTTATCAGCATTTGTTATCACTAGTCCTAACAGATGTGAAGTGATAGCTCCTTGTGGTTTTGATTTGCATTTCCCTGATGATTAGTGATGTTGAGCATCTCTTCCTGTTGGCCATCTGTGTGTCTTCTTTGGAGAAACATCCAGATCCTCTGCCCATTTTTTACATGGATTGTTTGTATTTTTTGCTATTGAGTTGTAGAAGTACTTTATATATTTTGGATATTAACCCCTTGTCAGATATAGGACTTGCAAATATTTTCTCCCAATTAGTAGGTTGCCGTTTCATTTTGTTAATGGTTTCCTTTGCCGTGCAGATGCTTTTTATTTTGATATAGTCTCCTTATTTATTTTTACTTTTGCTGTCTATGCTTTTGGTTTCAAATCCAAAATATCATTCCTAAAACCAATGTGAAGGAGCTTGCCCCCTATGTTTTCTTCTAAGAGTTTTTCGGTTTCAGGTCTTAAGTACAAGCCTTTTATTTAATTTAATTTTGTGTGTGGTGTAAGATAGTGGTCCAGTTGCATTCTTTTGCATGTGGCTGTCCATATAGCTTTTCTTTTTAGTGGTTTATTTTCTTTTTTTGGCCCTCCTTGTACATTTATTTTTCAACATGACCTTTAATATCAATTTATCTAGCTTCATAAAAATGTGTGTTGATATTTTTATTGTATTTTTTATATTTTATGTATTTTTAATTTTTGCCCTCTTTTAACCTGAATTCTTTTTCAGAATATCTTCAGTTACAATGTGGATTATGCTATTTTTTAGTACAATTTTCTTAATAGATCGATAAAACCTACTCATATTACTATGAAATAGTTAATTCTGACTTCAAAATGATGTAGATAACATATATCGAGTCTATTGTGTGTTAAGAACATTACATGCATTCTTACTTGATAAAATTCCTCACAAATATAAAGTACAAATTATCTACCTTATAGATGAGAAGTCTGAAGTATACAGAGATTATGCAACTTTTCCAAGATATTTAAGCTGGATCTATCTAAAACCAAGGCCTATACTTATGGAAAATATGAAATGTCATTTCCTTTAGAAAGGAACATTTGTCAGAGTCCAAGTCATATATAATTCCACAAAATGAACACATTTGGTTTCACTAGTGTTATATCAACCTGAAGAAAGGTACAGGGGTGATTTTTACTGACTGTGATTTTAAAGTTCAGGGAGCACTGGAGTGAATATTTTAGTCTGAAATAAAACAGTATCACACTAAAACTCAAGAAAGTTGGATTGCTATTCCTTAGCCAGATACATTTTCTTGGCAGTCTCCCTCTGTTATGCACCTTCTCTTACTGTACAATGGGATAATATATCTTCTCTATCTTTCAGTTATTTTGGCAATAAAATGAGTGAACATGCATAATAATGCATGGAGATAATAGAAATATTTAGGCTAATGATATCTACAAGCCATGTCAAAAGCTGACTTAGCAAATTATATAATAGCTTCAGATAAAGAGACAATTTAAACATAGGTCAACTCTCCAGATCATTCTGCCTCACTTAGCACTCTTTGTTCTTTTTACTAAGTCTAAAGGGTGCTGAGATGGTTATTTAATATGTTTCTAAGCAACCATATTTCTTGAATCTAGAAATAGCAATACTAATACGTGCCACCACATAGATAACATTCACCAGAAAGTCTAACAATTTCAATTACACTTATGTAGAAAAGTCTACTAAAAGAATTTGAAGGATGGATTCTTAAAAAATATATGTGGCTTTCATTTTCAGTACTTCCTATTTTTGTTTTGCATTTTCTCACGGGACTTACATACTTCTGCTTCTAAGTGAACATTTGAAATACCAAGTAAACTTTCAAGAGGATCATTTCTTATTTTGCCCAAACTGACTTATACATTTGTAGTTTCATTTCCGAGTTGGTATAATTGGTATTGAGGGAGAATTTATAGGGAGGAGCTGAGGGGAAGAGAATTACTTTGTTCCATCAAATAGCAGCTTTCTGATCCACAGTGTATTTTATTTGGAGGTTCTTTTGAATGAATTAGTTCTCTAGAACTATAGTCTTACAAACTTGTGAAGCATGTGACTTGCTTTTGTTCCCTTTGGGGCACTTCCATCTTCCTGTCTCTGCCATAACATTACCATTTCCCAGTAGTATCTTAACTCATTTAACTTAGCATTTCCCTTCACCATGTCCTTTCTGTCCCGAGGTCTTCATGTGAGAGCCATATCCACTAGATGAGAAATATAAGGCATAGAGAGATCATGCACCTGCTCAGGGGGGTTAAGCTGGGTCTATCTATGCAGAAGAGAAAGTCACATACCTGCTACTTGTATTCTCATCCAGGCTGCGCCTGTTTGGATTTAATACCTCAAAATTAAGCCAGTCTAGCCTCAGTCTAGTTCTCTTCTGAGCCACTACACACCCCTTCATGGCCCTACACACGGATTCCTCCACAACACCATCCCTATCTCCCAGCCCTGCCTGGAATTTTTTTTTCTGTCCTGACCATTTAGACAAAAGACTCACTTTGACTCAATATTAAACTCACTTTGGTAGCTTTTAAAGCATATAAATGCCTGGGATTGACCTCAGATCAGTCAAGTAAGATTTTCTTGGGGTGGGACCTGGATTTTCACTATTTTAATGTGCTACCAGGTTTGAGATGACACGCTTAAATCTACACAATCTTTAAATACCAGTCTGAATCCCAGTTTCTGAACTATATCAACCCAGTTGGTGCTTATGATCCTCTTAATGCCTACCTTATAGTTCCTTATATTTCTGTTACCATTTATAATTGTTTTGGATTTTTTTTCATAATTCATTTAATGAGTACCCAAGTACCTATTGAGTGTCTATTATTTGCTTTTATCTATCATATATATGATCTTCTCTCTTCAACTAATTAAAAGAACCTTGAAGACACAAGTTATGTCTGATGCTTTTTCTCTACCCAAAATGGACCAGATGCAGTTATAACCTCATTTTATATCTCAATAACTACTTTTTGGTAAGTGGCTCTAGTTTTAGATTTGTTTAGCCATCCAACTTTTCAGCACAGATCTGTTGAACTGCTCATTATGCAGAAAATACTCTGATGGAATTTTTAATTTTAAAGAATAATCCTCACCTTGCCTGATTATAAACACCCTTATTTACTTCTTTTATGGTTTTCTGTTTTAATGTTTTGAAGTGATTTGTGGTCTTTTCTATCTATATTGGGCAATGCACTGTAATAACTAAACTAATCAAACGCTTCTTATATGTCAGACATTCTTTTGAGTTTTTACATTTATTAATTTGAAAAGGAGAAATAACTTTTCCTGAGATTATCTGGACAGTAAGAGGCAGACCTGGGACTCTAGCCCAGACAGAATGCCTTCAGAGCTCAACACTGCCCCCAACAAGGAGACAGTTTTCTAAAGAGACAGTTTGCAAGTACAGAGATGTTTCTTCAGTTCAGGGAACATAGCCATAGTGTTCTTAGATCCATTGGGCTATGTGTGGTTTATTGACTGATTTATCAGAAGAATTCTAAAATAATTGTAAAGCAAAACCTACCATTACTGATACTAAAAGTTATTCTCAAATATCACTAAAATATTTTGCATAAAAATATCTAAGAAATCTCAAAAGCCAATAAGAATAGCATATTTGTTCTAAATTTTTGTCACTTTAGATCATTAAAGACTATTTTGAATCTCTACTATGGCCCCCAGATGAGGTTTGCATTTTTAAGTAGCTGTGAACAAACTTCTCCCTTCTAACTTCACATTTCATTTTTTTCAAAGGGGAAAAAAGCAAAGGTTTCAGTTACTAAAGTAAACAGTCTATAAATGTACATCCTGTCTAAAGAAGCAGAGAATATGAAACCAGAGGAGTCTCAAAATTCAAGAAAGGCAGAAATTCATAGCTAATTTATGAATACCTTTGTTCTTCTAGACATTTTTCTTTTATCCTCCCCATCATTTTTCTCCATCCCATTTCCTTCCTTTCCATAATTTACTACCTTTTCTATTTCTCCTTCATCTATGATTTATTTCTGAATCTCTTTGCAGCTATGAACAAGGTTCTTTCAAACATGTATCTCAAGACATTACAGAAAAGTTTCAAAATAATAAATGCTCTTTTCTTTTCCTCATGTATCTGCCTTCTTCATCCATCCCACTCTGCTCACCTTCTCTTTTTTTTTCATCTTTAGACTATGAGGAGTCCCATAGCTCATTCCCCATGAATGTGAAATCACAAAGTATCTTCTTCCAATAAAACCCGACACTTCATTAGAAACATCTAACTCGTGAGGAGTAATGAACTCAGTGCTTCTTCCTCGGTGTGATGTTATAGTATTCAAGACCCAATATTTACTTAATAAACTCATTATCAATTTTCCTACCAGGAACAATGAAGGCACAAGTTAAGACTATGTAAATTTTGAAGTCTGATATTTAGGCAGAATTGAGAATTGAATTAACAGTGAGAGGGAAGAATATAAGTAATGTGAAAACTCTCAGATATGTCTACAAAGCTATGAAGCAGATGAACATAAATATTTGGACCAAATTGTCTATAAGGGACTAGGTATGTCTTCTGGGTCTAATCAACCCTGTCCTCCAAATACTAAAATAATTGATATTGGCGCAAAGAAAAGTCAGCTTCTTCTTGGACCCTTTGAACTGGCTATTTAAAACAACCCTTCCTAGATGTGGCTTGCTTGTGGTAACTCAGCCTATCCGGAAACCCTAAAACAGTTTTGTACACCAGACCTAAGAAAATAGATGGTAAACATTCATGGTAAATAATAAGTAGCACATTTCCTACTCTTGTCATCAAAGGCAGAAGATGTTGATTACTAAGCCCCAGGCAAAGCAGGTATTTTTACCTTCCCAAATATAGAAGCAGTTCATGGTTAGTGCATGTGTGTGTGTGTGTGTGTGTGTGATTGGTAGAACAGTATTATTATTTTTGTCTAAAGGGCTCAAGGATTTTTTGAAAGATACGACCAAAACTGTTAGAAATAAATATTTCCACTTCACACATAAAAATGGAAATATAATTGAGAAATTAGAACTCTCAGTAAGAACTATATTCATGTATATTTACTTCACAAATATTTATTGGACACTTAATAAGTGATTTGCAAGACACTGTTAGGTTCTAAAGTCAAGTTGTCTTGAGTTCCCCTCTTCAGTACTATGAACCGTTAACCATGATAAAATTAATAAATCTTTTGCAACGTTAACTTAATAATCTCTTTGCAGGGTGAAACTGTATTTATATTTTGTTTATTCAGGGAAGTAATAAACTTTCTATAATCCAATGCAAATTCGGAACAGCACTGACCACAGCTGTCAAGAGATGGAGAAAACTGGAAATAACTCCCTAATTGATCATGTTTTAACTGGTATATTCACATCACAAACAGGCACTAGCATTGTCCTTTATCAACACTCACAGGGCCAACTGAACACAAATTATGAAGCAAGGAAATGTCAAGACTTATGCTTTCGTTACACACCCCATTTTGTTAACATACCTCAACTGTTTTTAACACCTGCTCTTCAAGATAAGAAAGCACACCACATAACAGATATGTATGTATATATAACTACACTCAAAATTGGTACAACAGCTTCAAACTGTCACTATAGCTCTCCAAACCACAAACAGTACCTCCACTTTGCGGGGAGAACAACTGAAGTATTTTAAGCAATTCTCTTGTACAATGGTTTCTTTTCTGTTGACAGTTACTCTGAACCTCTGCCTTGGACTGAAGGTCAAGGAAACCGAGCTGTAAGGAACTGAGCTGTAACGGCTGATGCCTCCCACCTGCTGATTCCTGTGTGTAATCCCTCCCAGTCATCCATAAGAGGACTCTGAGGCACACGCTACTATGCTTTGTGCATTGGTTCCACAGGAGTCAGGATACGAAGGCTCACATTTCACACTTGGACTTCAATCTACGTTATAATTGTTTGAAAAGACTTATTTGCCCAAGCATACTGGTACTTCTCGGTTTAAAACTTGGCACTTGCCAAGGTATTCAGCATAGTTTTCATACCTCTGATGAAAAGAGTAAATGGCTCCCTCCTCTCTCAAAAACTGTTCCCCTTCTTTAAAGTACACTGTTGATATCAGTGGTTAATTTAAAAATGAAAATAACCAAGATTTTTTAAAAATCCCCAAATTTATGGTATTGTGATGGACAGAACACAATTTTTGAGGTCAGGATGACCCCAGTTTGGATCCCACTTAAGGCCTATGTGGCTCTAGGCAATTTACCTTATATCCCTGAAATTCAATTTCTTCACCAATAAAATGGAGAGAATAAATATCAATCTCATACATTTGTGTGGGGTTTAAATGAGGTCAAATGTCTGGCATGTTGTGGACACAATGAATATCAGGTCCCTTCCCTAGTGCGGGAAAGAAAACCAACTAAGTACAAAAGCTTTATTTATCTTTGGACATTTTTTCTATTATTCTTGAGGGAAATTACCAAATTTAAATGATAATACAGAGAAATAAAATTTCTGAGGCAATTTTAGGGCTCTTTACCTTTTCACATAACACATATAGTGATCTCAGGGTGTTTGAACAGCAATTCAAGAGGTAGGAGTAATTTAAATCCAAACACTCAGGTAAGTTCTATTATTCAAAATTCAATAGAAAAATGAAAAAAGTGAGCTACATACTAAGTATCATTATTATCATTTGAAACCTTGTTTTCCCTTATATCATAAGAAGTCTTCACTTAAGCCAAAAAAGTCTAATGTGTTTACCCCAAACTTGTGAAAAAGAGTAGAACATTTGTCATCATTACAGAAATTACATTTTTTAACTTAAATTCTAGAAGACAGTAAAAAACATCCTGTAGTAATAAAGAGTACTCCTTAATCTCTTGTTGAAGAAGCAAGCTTAAATATCATTCTGTGATGATCGACAGCTAGATCAACTCACAAAGATACATCATTAATGGAGGCAATTGATATAGAGACTCAAATCTCTAGTTCTGGCAGAGACTTCAAAGAATCACAAAAGTCATACTTACCACAAAAACCAGTTTGTAACCATGGCTAACCAAATACCATGGCATCTGTGGAGTCAGTCAAAGATAACAAAGGGGTCATCTCTGTGTCAGGTAAAGAAAAGGGCTCCTGCTTGATACCAACTTTCCCTTTATTGCCTGTTGGTTAGTTGCTCTGCTGACACAGCCCAAGGAGAACAGCAGGTATGACATGACTCACTGGATAACACACAGAGTGACAACTCAGCAGCAAAGACTCCAGGTTAATGGATGTCTTGCAGCCAAGATATCAAGGAGTGGCTATTCTTTTCTGTGGCCCTGACTTCAAATTAATAAATGAAATTTGCTGAGATATGGCTGCCAGTCCTTTATAAACTGGCAATATGGACTCTGAAGTAATTTTCAATCCTAATTCTGCCACTTAGCTGTCTGGCCTATGGTAAGCCACTTCCTCATCTGTAAACTGGGGATTATACCAGTTCCCATTGTATAGGGTTATCAGGATTGTTAACTAAGTTAATATTTGTACTTAGAACCCTGGCTGGTCTGCAGGAGGCTATTTCATAGAGTTTCTCAAATAAAATTAGTACATTTCCCACACAGAGGATTAAGACAGAAAAATAATCTTAGATGTATGCCAAAATCTTAAACTTCAACTAGGCAAGGAATCAGACAACCAAGTTCTCTAATGACTAAAATATTATTTTGTTTACTTAAATAGAAATAATAATTAAACTTGTAAGTACATATATGAATAATATATATTTAAATAAAATATGTAAATATATAAATCTCGTACACTATACATTATCTACTTCACTTAATATGCTAATGTACAGCGTTCTACTTTGAAGTGTGATGGATTACAAAATCAGATTTAGAAGTATGTAGTCTGTGTGTGTGTGTGCATAAACAGAATGTTTTCATATAGCTCATATTTCTATCCTAAAATTAATTAGTTAAGATTATGATTGTTGACCCTTGTCAACACATCATCTATACTACATTGTTTCCAAAGAATAAAAATCTGAGTTTAGAAAGCTGGCTCTGCAAAGTAGAGTCATTGAATAAACATCCTATATATAAAGAAACAAGATTATGATGTGGTCTTAACTTGAAAGAGTCACATTTGTGGTCTTCAAATATGCTTTTCTTTTACATTATTTTTATGACAAGATGCATTTCCTTCATGCATTAAAAATACTGCAAGGGGATGATTTATAAGGAAACTTAGGGACATAGGGACGCTCATAATTTATATTAGAACTTTCAGCATGTTTTGTGCATGTAAACTTCGGAATTCTTCACTCTTATTTGCAATTAGGAGTACTGCAGAGCTGACAAGTGGCTCCAGTTGCTCTCCTCTGTGAATGAGTGTCATATTTCTACTGACGGACCTACTTGTGGATATTTGAACATACATACTGAAAGCATCATGGGGGTATTTTTTGTGTTTTTTTAATATTATATTTGAAATTAGGCTATAAATTTTAAAATATGTAATTATAACCTAATGACCAAGTCAATTGAGTCAATGGTTGTTTTACTCAAAACCATACCAAATAATCAGTTTAAATGATTATTCCTGTTTTACTCATTAAATTTATCAAATATTTAATTGACTAGATCAAACAGCATCTGATTTTTACAATATATAAAGATACATGCCTCAAAAGCTTTAGTTTTTCCTATAGTTTATGGTCAAATTTACAGATGTGAGAAGCACTGAAGAACTATATTTAATTTAATTTAGTTGAATTAAATCAATTAACCTAGTGGTCTGAGATCTTCCTTGTGGACTAGGAAGAGTATACTGCTATTTTAGTTTTACTTTCAACCAGTTTTTAGTTTTAGTTTCCTCTAGAGTGGGAGCCATGTCTGATTCAGCTTTATATCTTCTCAGACTTTTATCACATATTATGTATAAGTAAAAGTATAGTAACTCAAATGGGCAAGTTGAGCTTGCTCTAAAAGGTGCTGAACAACACCGATGCATTTAAGTTATAACCATGGTATTTGAGATACAGGTACATGTACTACATATCTTTTTCTCAATACTGGAAAGTAACAATCGCATTTGGAGAAGTAATGTATTCATATGTGGGGACACCTACTCTCTAAAAATTTGTAGGTTTTTTCCCTATATCTCCCAATAATAAGTGCTTCTTGGGAATTATGACCTTCAACTTGGGTAACAGACTATTCATTAAAACACATGCGTGTGCACACACACACACACAACACACACGATAAACATCCTACCTATTTCCTTCTTGGGCTGGCATTTTTCTTTTTTTTTTTGCATAAGCTGAAAATGGTTCTTTAGCTATAAGAGCAGTGTAATACTGAATTCAAACAAATTGAAATCAGAGCTCTCAAAAGGCATATTTTGGAACCACCAAAACACTGACTTCAGAGTTCAGATAGGGGATCACTGACGAGTAACATGTACACAATATACATATACATGTTTAGCCATATGCAAGGATAGGATTTAGTGCCTAAATTAGTCATTTGCAGCTAATGACTAAGACCAAACTTTGCTTAAAACTAAGGCATGGGTGGGTGGGTGCCTGGGTGGCTCAGCTGGCTAAGTATTAGACCCTTAATTTTGGCTAGGGTCATGATCCCGGGGCTGTGAGATTGAGCCCCAGGACAGGCTCCATGCCGGGTGTGGAGTCTGCCTGGGATTTTCTCTCTCCCTCTCTAAAATCACCATCATCATCATCATCATCACCTAAGGCATAGGATACAGTCTGCTTTAGTATAATAAATAACAATGATAACCACTTCATTGTAAGGAAATCCCAGATAAATTGCACATAAATGGTATTTTCAATAATTAGAAAACTGGTGCAGTAATCCAGGAGAAATTGGATGAGGCCTGAACTTTTGTAATGTTATTGAGATTAAAGGGAAATGGACAATATTGAGACACAGGTGATAGAATTGACAGGTCCTGATGATCCATTGGATGTAGGAAAGAGGGAGGAATGAAAATAATGATCAGGTTTCATGTCTGAATGTGTGAGCGGGTAACTGTACTATTTACTGAGATCAGGATAAGATACAGATTTGGAGCTTGGAAAGAGGGAGAAAATGAAAAAGATGAATGAATTTGGGATATGTTTGAAGTATGCATGGAGTGTCCAAATGAGAATATCTAGTAAGCAGTAAGTCATTGATATGATAAGGAGTTAGACTGAGTATAAATGTGGACATATTAGAACACAGGCAATCACCAAAACCATGAGTGTGCGTAAGATCACTCCAGAAGATAATGTAGAACAGGAAGAGGAGAAAGCATAGAAAAATGGTTTGCTCTAACATTAAAAGGATCACTAAGAGGCAACACCTTATTGAAACATTGAAATATTGAAAATGTATGTTAAGATAGCATTGAGCAATATTGTTTAACAGCAATACTGTACAGCTGGGAGGGTGTAAATTAATTTTGCTTTCTAACCCCTTCAACCTCCTTCAGTTACACAGTGTGGTTTCCTTAAGTTACCACACGGAACTCCCAACTGGCTGTTGGGGCCAGTTGGTTTCATTTTATGCCAGACAAACAAGCATGTGGCACGAGGTTAAATCCTCCTCACCACGCATCTTACTTTTTTGTTTTAGAAAACACAGACCTACAACCAAGCAATTCAATTAGAATTATAAAAATCTTCTAATTTCCCACAAATACTTGTGTAAATGACGGATATCATACATGTTTCACAACTGCCCATTTTTCAACTTCCTCTCCAGTTTTTTTCTACATTAACCTACAAAAAAAGAAATAGCTGATTTGAGTTTTTGCTTTTTTCTAAGCTCCGTGTTTTTTTTTTAACTCTCTTTTACTATAAGAGTGCAAGACCTCACTAATCATAGGAGCTTTACCTCTGTTCTTTGTCTGATCCTAACAGTTAGAAAAGACATTCTACAATTTTTAAACTCTATATTGAACTTTATCAAAGAAGCAGGATTCCATGTATATCTTTTGAGTTAATGTTAAACTAAACAAATATGCCACAAATAAAATAATCCGGGTCATACATGCATTATATACTATTCTTAAACTATTTCCCAAGACTATTAACATTATAATAGCTGGTATATACCATTATGAGATTGGTCTATTTTTTCTCGGTAATGTTTATAATAGTTCAAGAAATCTGAGTTATCTCATAATATCAAATAGATGAATCATTCCTATCCCTGTCATCAAAGCCAGGCTTCCAAATTAATTTTTTAAGTTATTTCTTAAATCTGGCAACCTTATGAAAATGCCACGCCCCATTCAGTTCTACACACAAAGAATTAATCTTCATTTATGCTTTTAGACATTGTATAGTTCTCCATGGAAAAGCTGTTAAATCTTCCTTCTCAGGTATAATATCACTAATTCCTATAATTTTAAAATATGTCTATCAGAAAGTCAGACTGTTTCTGAAGAAAGGCTAGAATGAGGGCATAGTGCTATGTGTGGATATAAGACACTTCTGTGATCTTTGGTATCATGAGGTATTTTTTTACTTTTTCTGCATTTAAAAAAAATTAAAATGACATGCACTCTCAGAATATTTATGGCAGGAACTGACTCTGAAAGTCTTAGGTTGACTGTGGAATTAAGAACCATGTAAGGCTGGATACTTCTGAAGTATTTTCCTCGTACGTTTTCCAATAAAGTATAAAGCTAGGCTGAAAATTTCAAGAACTGTCATTTAAGAGAGTAATATTCAGACTCAGGAAAATAGCAAGTAAACTAATACTTTGGTTTGATCCAAAGAAAAAAAAAATTCCAGTTGTTTCTTCATGATCAAGTGATTTTTTTTTTTTCGCCCATAATGAAAAGAGCAAAGCACCATTACCTATCCCCTCTATACCCCTACTGGTCTGATTTGTTTTCATTAGTATCACCTTTTTGTAAAGGAATGATGCATGACTCAAGGAATTCGATGATGACTGTGATAGGTCTGAAGTCCCAGTATTTCTTTCCTTTTTTTTTTAATAATATATATTTTTTATAAACATATTTTATCCCCAGGGGTACATGTCTGTGAATCGCCAGGTTTACACACTTCACAGCACTAACCATAGCATTACCCCACTCCCCTTTCCCAACCCCCTCCCCCCAGCAATCCTGTTTGTTTTGTGAGATTAAGAGTCACTTATGGTTTGTCTCCCTCCCAATCCCATCTTGTTTCTTTTCTTCTTTTTCTACCCCCCTAGTCCCCCATGTTGCATCTCCACTTCCTCATATCAGGGATATCATATGATAGTTGTCTTTCTCTGACTGACTTATTTCACTAAGCATGATACCCTCTAGTTCCATCCACGTTGTTGCGAATGGCAAGATTTCATTTCTTTTGATGGCTGCATAGTATTCCATCGTGTATATATACCACCTCTTCTTTATCCATTCATCTGTTGATGGACATCTAGGCTCTTTCCATAGTTTGGCTATTGTAGACATTGCTGCTATAAACATTCGGGTGCACGTGCCCCTTCGGATCAGTACGTTTGTATCTTTAGGGTAAATACCCAGTAGTGCAATTGCTGGGTCATAGGGTAGTTCTATTTTCAACTTTTTGAGGAACCTCCACGC